>SNQJ01S0107520.1:0-17200 GCA_010110895.2 Picea sitchensis
CAAAATTTGTTTCCTAATCCACAAGTATTAGTTACAAGGGCTTAGGCTTATTTTTTTATAAATAAAATATTGTTGTAAAATTCAACATTTTTATATAATTTTCTAAATATAACAGATGCAAAAGTAAATGTGGAGACAAAATAAAAAATACCAAGTCACATATTAACAAAGATGAGACAAAATAGCAATCGCTTATTTCATTCCAAGAAATCAAAAGAATCATTTTCTTTACAAAAATCCTTGAGGGAGTTTGGACCAAACTCAAACTTAGATGTCCCCGATGAAAACCATACAAAAGGGCTTCTGACAGAAAGTAAAAAAATAAACTTTAAAATATGGATCATCTTTCCACAGATTGTTGCCCACTTGACTCTGCACAATATCCTTTATCAGTCATAAAATTTAATTCATAAACAAACAAGTCTACACAGAGTATCAAAGATGGATCAACACCTCTGAAAATAAGTGTCTGAATGATGTAATTCATCCTTGAATCTTGTTGTCTACAAGAGGACCCTTATGTCATAAAAGAGAATTAGGATTTTAATGAATTAAAGAATGAATGAAAACTGAACTATCTCAATAAAACTCAAGAGAAGGCCTTAGTATGCTTTCTCCTTCTATCCTCCTCTTGTTCTTCCTTCTCACTTTTCCTTTAAGCATTCCAAATTAGTTGAGGTAGTTCAACTACCTCTTTTAGTTAAGTTAGCTAAAACTCAACTAACTTTAAGTTTAGGGGAAGAATTAATATAATAATAATCAGGGTATTTAATAAATAATAACTAGTAGGTGGGACCCCTTGTGAATCACTTTAGTTTCTTAATAAAAATAAACATAACTAGTCAATCAATCAAACACATACCTCCTTGTGGCTCCCATCATCATTATCATAATTTTAAAATTAAATATCAATGATATTTTAAACCATATCCAACATATAATATCCAAAATATCCAAAAATAGTATGTTCAAAACTTCAGCAGTCAATTGTTCTCAACAATCAACAATAAAATATACTCAAAAACCATATTTTCCACTTTGGGATGAAATTTTCCCTTTGTTGTTGTTGTCTCCCTTTGAATTTTTGGAATTAGCCTTAGGATATGTGGATCCTTTAGGTTTGATATGAATAATAACATGAGAGCAGTCATCTCTCAGGTGCATGCAGGATGAAATGGTTTTGGCTGAATCACTTGAGAGAGAGGAGGGTGCAACAAGAAATTTGCCTTTATCATGCATGTGGTGGGCTTCGGTTTTGATTCTCTTACTTGTATGGGAAGAATGTATAGGTGAGAACTCTTATGGATCTGCATCAAAATGTATTGAAAATATAGGCCTTCTAGGGCCTATGTTCCAATTCCCTCTGCCCCCATTATTTCATCCATGGCTTCCTCTGCTAAAGAAGCTCATCATGTATGCAGTGTTTATTAGAAACTAGATTCTTAAAAAAACCATACGTGACATCCCTTTTAATATGAAACAAAGTTTGGCTCAACAAACACATCATACCCATGCAATCCAATCCATAAAATTCATTTAATACTTGTCAACGAGTAGGGGGTGAATAAGGGTTCTGGGATATCTAAGGGGGTTGTATTGAGCAGAAAAGTGATAAAATGAAAGGGATTAAGAACATTATTACTTCTCAACAAATAATTAAACAATCAACTGTGTTACAATAACAAAATCATATCAAGTGTGACCCATCTCCGTGTCATCCTTTAATTAAAGTAATACATGGTTTCCATTTAATTTTAATTTAATTTTAAGAACAGGGCATGCAAAGTGAATCTGGGATTGTGAGGGGATTCATAATGTGCGAAAAAGTGAGAGAATGATAGGGAAGTTAATGGATATTTTTCATAAAACAAATTAAGTAATCAATAATCACAACCCTCTATTAAAATCAATCCAAAAAGAACCAACATTCATTGTTTCTCAACTGTATACCAAACTTCTTGTTGTTCCAATAATTAAATTTCTCAGAATTCATTAATTCATAACAGTCTGTGCGATCATAACTCATAACAAAAAAAAAATTCCATTCAACGGTCCTTTTTAATAAAGCGTTGATCCCTTCCTTTCTTTTTTTTCTTTTAAAAAATATAATAATCAAAATAATGCACAACACTAAGCTCGACATCTATCCCTAATAGTCCATAATGTATCACAATAACAATCAACATCCACTATTAACCAATTAACAATCGGGCCCAATTAAAATATACACGAGTCTCCTTTTAAAATGTGAATAGACTTCAAATCATTCCTGATTATACCTATCCTTCATCATATCAATTACAAAACCTTGAAATGAAACAATAGTCAACCAAAACAAAAACCTCGAGCGTTATCTCTGTGGGTATAAATTTCTTTTAAAACCATTGGTAATCTATACGATGATCCAATATAATATATGAAGCGAACATAACAAACTACACACAGACATCATTTGTTTAAAACTATCCATAACCTTGATCGGGCCTAGAAAAAACTAGCACAAGTGTCTCCATATGCAATCAAGACCATGCTAGTAAAAACACAGTGAGTGAAACCATAATTAAAATAAGACAACTCTTGATTGTATACAAATTCTTGTTTCCATTTGTATTTGTTCAACTAATTGTAGAAGTATGAGACATAGACTCGACGATAGAGGGTGTTTTTTTTTTTTAAAAGACCTCCATAACCACTTCACTAATAAACCAATAAACGATAGCTGAGAAGGTGCCCGAAGAGAGAAAAAACAGTTGGAATTTAAATCAAGCTCTGTCAAAATCAAATGCAGGGAGACAACAAGAGTGCGTTCATCTTTTAACAATAACACAAAGAGTTGGAGGTATTCTGATACTTATCAACCACACACAAAAATAACTTTTGAAAAAGACACAACAGTGAGCCACACAGTCTTCTTATTACTCACAGTCTGGGAAATGGAACCAATAGTTAACCACCGAGGAGAGAAAATACAGGTAGGCTAAAATAGCTAGTGCACATAGTGAGTTTAACACTTGCAGAGGAGAGGTGAAATTTAATTGAACAGTGGCAGTTATTAAAATAAAACACAGAGATATAACATCTATATCCATTACTTAAGAGCCGAACAACTTGACAACAACACCAGTGAGGACACACACATCCTTTTGACATAGCGTTGAGATAAAACTTGTATCAATCCACAACCATACATGCATTTATTAATGCCGGTGTCACCCAAAACTGGATCTTGGGATACTTTGATGAAAAGACAGTAAGAATGGGACAACGACCATGACTCGGGGTTTGAATAAAAAAAATAGTAATTTTTGGCAATCCCTCTGCGACTGGGTAAGGGTTACAATCATGACTGTGAGGGAATGAAATAACCAATGGTAATACATAGAACAAAACCCTCCATCATCAATGTATATCCATATGTACCACCATTCACTTATTATTCCACAGAGATCCATCATGATACTGAACTAACCAAGCAACCAGTCAATGCACAACTTAAAATACCCAATTCTTTTTCTTGCAATCGCAAACATTTTACAGTCATCACAGAGAGCTATAACACACATGTACATAATCAAAATTCTCAAGAACCAACAAAATCCAAACATCATTGAGCCATAATTTGTTCATACAACAGAGAATACCTCATGGATGGAGAGAAAAAGAATCATGCATGTGGAAAAATGCTTAAATGGTGAGTTGATCGAGCCTTCTTTCTTCCAAGAGCCTGAAAATGCGGAGCTTCACAACCAACAGAGTGAAAAATTCAACAATGGAACAATCCTAGGTGACGATCGATAGGGGGAGTATGTAGTGACATGCAATAAATGTGCATCGCTTCCATCACCAGGCCTATTCAATTAGAAGTACGAGACAACCTAACAAGAATTACATTCACCAGTCAATTAAACCATGTATTCAATGCCAAACCATTGTCAAATCTACGACGATATCCATTGCATAGTGCGCCACCCAATATCATTTACACATTAACCCTTGCCATAACTCCATGCCATAATACATATTGAAATGTTATATGCACCCCATTCAAATCTAATGAAATTCACATAGCTGACTTATCAACAATAGAATGATAGTTAGGACTAACACTAATATCCTTTAACTTTTCCATTTGAATTTGCATACAATCCTTTATCATATCTCAAACATATAACTTCTTTCCCTTTAGGATTTTTTCATAAGTTTGTTTCTTGATTTGATCATGCTACCATTAAAATATCTCTTGCATATATCTGGCTAGGTAATTGATCATAAGCATTAGTGACATGGATAAATCATAGAAACTGTAAATAACATTCTCCTCATAACCATAAAAATGTTTTGGATCACAAAAAACATTCCACAAAATGCATCATCCACCTATTACCATGTCAAAATGAAACGAAGACTGCATCCTCAATAATGTAGGAATGTGTAGGCAGCATAAAAAACAACAACAAACAAAACGTGTGATATGTCTATCCTTGCACCTCTAGTCCACAAGGGGGTTTGACCTACTAGCATTATATTATTAGCATAGTTAAATAATAGGCCTTTAGCAATACTTTGTGGGTGGAATTCATCGTTACGATTTTAATCGTCAACAAATAGGCGACTCTACAGGGAATTTTTTTTCCAACAGATTAAGAACTCAGAATGTCTGGTTTTGCAGACTAGTAACATCATATCAAGAAGATAAAAATCACAACGATTATGCAACAGGGGGAAGTGAGCATATTTGATTGAAAAATGACCGGGAATTTGGGAATAAATCATGGAAAGTGTTAAGTATGAGGGGGTTTATCCCTGTAAGCATAATCATTCAACTAAAAATTGTTCTTGACTTCAAGAAGAATTTTTTTATGAACTTTATCTTTTGAATCTTGAAATGGATGAAGAAAAGGAAAGAAAAAGCGAGATAAAACCAACTATCTCATAAAACAACAGTGAAAGAAGATAACAATTTCAATGATGTGTTTAAAGGAAACATCATGACAACCATGTAATCTTGATTGTTATTGATTAACAATACTTTGTAGAAGCGTCATTATGGAATAAATGATCCAACATTTTATTTTTGGCAAAAATTGAAGTCAAAAGAACAAAATCAAAGAAATTCATAACATAAATGAAACAACAAAATTGAAATAAGAATAAATCAAATGACAGAAAATGAAATATCGAAATGGAAAACTACTAATGTGAAATCAAAAATGAAAACTACTATATGTAAAAGCATAAATGAAAACTACTATAATACAAAAAAATTCCAAACAATGTTAAACTCTTCAAGCTGGTTCCACGTAATGTTTTAAGTGAGAACCGTTAGTGCTGTAGGAAAATAATCGCTCTTGTAAGTCCTTTAGAATATAAGAATTTTCACCGAGGACAAAAGCAATCTTAAAAGGACCCAACCATAATTTTTGAAACTTTTAATGTCTTCCTCTATCAGCATGAGTTGAATCCCACAACAATACCTTCTCATTGACTTTAAATTTGACAGCCTTGACACTCTTGTCACAATATTTTTTAAGAGTTTGTTGTCTTCTCTTTATATTATACAAGACAAACTTCATTTTCTCTTATAAAGCCAAAAGTTTATTCATTCTTTGAGAAACATCAGAAGAATTTAATTCTTCAACCTGTAGCATTAACCTTAAGGAGGAAAGTTCCATCTCAGTAGGAATAATAGCTTATTGACCATAAACAAGCTAGAAAGGAGTGCAACCAGTGATCACCTTGGTGGTAGTTTGATCTTCCAAAAGGGTGTAAGTGAGGAGATTTTTCTATTGATGAGGCTTATCTTCGATGAGACTTTTGATGATTACTTACCAGATTATTGTTAGTAGACTTGGCCTGCCCATTTCCTTGGGGGTAATAAGATGATGAGGTAAAATGTTTAACCACCAACTTAGCTAAAAATTGAGTTAGCTTAGAAAAAATAAAAGTGGGACCATTGTCTGTAATAATTTCCAAAGGAAGACCGAATCTGGAAAAAATATTATTTTCGAGGAAAGAAATTACCTTCTCATCCTGCGAATGTTTAAGCGGGACAACTTCAGCCCATTTTGTAAAATAGTCTCTAGTTGTCAAGATAAAGACTTGTCTTGTTGAATACGAAGGATTAATAGGACCAATAAATTCCAAACCCCACTTTAAAAAAAGAAATTTTGGGAGGACAGGTTGTAAGGGCATGGATGAAAGGCGTTCTTTCCCAGCAAATTTCTGAGACTTGTCACAAGATCTCGAAAAAACATAAGAATAAAGAAATATTGGAGGCCAATAGTATCCTTTTCTGATAATCTTAAAAGTAGTGGTTTTAGCAGAAAAATGACCTCCTACACAAATAACATAATTTGAAGAACCATGAGTTTCTTGCAACGGTTTACGTGCTTCCTCATTGTTTACACAACGAAGCAACATACCATCGACAAATCTTCTAAACAAGAAGTCTCCTATAATGACGTATCTAGCAGATTCGAGACAGATCCTTCTTCTTTGATGAGTGTCTAAGTTATCTGGACATATTTGATTTTGCAAATAGTAAACCAAATTTTTATACCAAGGATGTTCAGACACAGGAAGGATTTGACTATCAATGTAGAACAATGTTGATAGAACGTTATCTTCTTCATCAATTTCCTCACTAGTTTCATCATGTTGAGCTAAGTGAAGGGCTAAGTCACGTCCCTTGATAGTTTTAGAAGTCAAGATAGTTAAATCATGCTCCTGGATCTTGGCAAGCCAATGTGCAAGATTTCCTGAAAGATAAGTCTATGAGAGAAAAAACATGGCAACGGGTAAAGGGACTTTTACCAACGTGTTCTTACCTAATATGAAGTGGTGAAATGTTTCAACAAATTTAACAAGAGAGAAAGCATGTTTTTCAATAAAATAATATTTAAACTCATCATCAGATGCGATTTGACTCATGTAAGCCACTGGTTTTTCATTACCTTGGTCATCACTTTGCATGAAGATAGCATAAACTTCTTCCTCTATGGCATTATTATATATCATAAATTCTTTCTAAAAATATAGCTTCACCAAAACCAATGCAGAAGTGATTGCTTTCTTGATTCCTACAAAAGCATTTTCGAGATCATTTTTCCAAGAAAAGGAATGATCTTTCTTAATAATATTATGAATTGGCTTGACCATTACAGCAAAATCAGGAACAAACCTATGGGCAAAGTTAATAACACCCATAAAAGCTTGAACCTCCTTCATGGAAGTAGGAGCAGGTAGATTTAAGATAGCAACAATCCTTTCAGGATCAATGCTTATTCCTAAATCAGAGACAATGTTTCCAAGGATCTTTCCCTTGGTAACACCGAAAATAGACTTAGAAGGATTTAGATAAATTCCAAATTTCCTGCATCACATTAGAACTCTTTTAAGATGACCAAAATGATCGGATCAGTTTTTAGAATACACAGTTAACTCATCAAGATAGATCTGAATAATCTTGCCGATCAAATTGTCAAAAGATATTTGCACATCTCTTTGAAAAGTGGCACCTACATTAGATAATCCAAAAGGCATACATTCATAAGCAAAAGTGCCCCAACGAGTAATAAAAGTGGTTTTATATTTATCTTCCCTTTTTACCTTGATTTGATTGTAACCAGAAAAACCATCAAGTAAGGACATCATATGTGACCCTGCAACTTGTTGAAAAATCATTTCCATATTAGGGAGAGGAACGTGGTCTTTTATAATTTCCCGATTCAATGCGCGAAAATCTACGCATAATATGATTTGACCAGTTTATTTCCGAACGAGAACTAGATTCGAAACCCACTCAGAATACTTAACCAGGAAAATGATCCCAACCTTCAAGGTTTTTTACAACTCCTTTCGAATAGTTTCTTCCAGTGCAGGGTTAATGGGTCTTTGTTTTTCCCTCACTGGTTTTATTCCATCCTTGATAGGAATGGCATGTTGTATACGAGCACGAGCAAAACCATGAAGATCCTCATAAGACCAAGGAAAATTATCTTGAAATTCACCAAGCAGCCTAGCAAACTTCAATTTTTCTTCAACAGAACATTGGGAACCTATTTTAACATTCATTGGAGACTCAGATGTTCCGATGTTCAAGGAAATGGTTTCACCCACTTTCCTTTTAGACTCCTCTTCTTTATGTTTCTCTTTGTTTCCTACATCACTTGATGAAAATGAAATTTCTAGAGGAGTCAAGCCTTTAGGAATTTTTTTATCTTCCATTGATATAATTTTCTTAGGCTTATAAGGTTCATTTTGAATGAAAGAACAAATTCTTTCATCACTAGGGAAGGGCTTCCATGACTCTATATTGTCAGGGATGTGTGGATAATACAAATATTGAAAGGTATAGTCAGGTCTTTGTGGCAGAATTTTTCAAGTAGGAGCAGTTGGAAAAATACCTAATCGGTCATTCATTGAGTTCAATTCCCTTTTAACATGAGTGATGTTGAAAGATAGTAATTTTGAGATAGGTGCCCAAACAGTTTGTGTGTAGCGTTTCATTAACTTGTTTCTAGGAGAGTATATTTGACATATAAGGTTTACAACAAGTTCAGAATCCCCAAAAATTGTATGGTGACCACAACCCAGATTATAGGCATTTTCAATACCTAACAGTAATGCTTCAAATTTAGTGACATTGTTTGTGCAAGAAAACTCTAACCTATAGGAAAAGTTATGAATTTTACCCACAGTAGAGTACAAGATAATACAAGCTTTGTTTCCTTCATTGGATCATGAACCATCAAAGTGAATATGCCACATCCCATCATCTAAGTCGATTTGTTGCAAGGTAGTGTTGTCCTCATAGAAAAAGATGGAATACACTCCTAAGTCTTCCACGACATAATTCCCATTAGATTGTGGGACACTTTCTATGTAAGGTGAAATTCTCCCCTCTCTTAGGACTATGATGTTTTACCATTCCTAGGAATGGATAAGTGTGTCTCATCGAGTGAGAGGTATCCACCCGTCAAAGCTTGACAAACTCTTCCTAAGATGATCAAGTAGTTACTCACTGGGATATAAATTACCTAAATATTAAGGGTTGTCATTATTTCAGGGTGCGCACACAAAACCAAGGTCACGTCCTTGATTTCACCTATGGTCATTTGTTGTAGACTATTATAAGAGATCATGCTTCTGGCATTTTCATTTGTACAATACAAGCCTATATCTTCCATAATAATGTTTGAAATTACACTTGGTCCCGAACCGCCATCAATGAGGCAACAATGGGCAATCTTATCCATAATATTTACAGAAATATAAAATGAGGGGTTTTTTACAAGGTGTCTAAAGTTATGTACACCTACTTTATTTATAGACAAATCATATTCATCTACCTCTTCAGAGAGGTTGTCTACAACATAATATTTTATGTCTATGAAATGTTTTAGATGCTTTTGTTGTTCAGGGACGACAACCATGTCCAGGAAGGTTGCATCTTCTTTGATGTTGGACAACTGATTTAGAATGTTGTATTTGGAAGATGGTATAGGGGAGGTAGTTCCTTTACTGTCAGGAGCCTTAGGAACCTGAAAAATATAAGCTGGTAAAGATGATCTTGTCCTAGAATAACTGCGGGGAAGATAATATTTTCTTTTAGGAGCATAGGATTTATTCCTAGTATTTATGATCATGACATCCTCTGGCTCTACAAAGTCTAGGACAACTATAGTAGTTTCAAGTCTCTTACCAAGTATTTTATCTCTGGCACTCTTCTTCACCTCACATGTACTCTCCTCATGGTGTTCCTTACAAAATTTACACCAACTATGAGGCATGATAGCTTTAGGCTGAAAATTATTTTCATTTGGATTTCTAAAGGGGGGTGTAGAAGAAGATGGAGCTCCAGGGGTAAGAGAGGGGACATTTCCTTTCTGCTCATATGCTATCATCTAATTATTCATGTCTTGTACAAGATATAAGAGGGAGGACATGTCCATCTTCTTAACTGAGTCTGCCTTAGGAAGACATGTTCTTTCAATTTGTTCTTCATACTCTAAAAAAGTGTGAAAAGTGGAACCAAGGTTATCAATGACTTTTTCCTCAAGCCTATGATGATAGAGGGAATTTAATGCATTATAATAATGCATGAAAGTGACTTTGTTCTGAGGGCAAATGAGTTCAGGGATTTGGTTGTATAATTTGGTGAAACACATGTTGAAGGACTTCATAGTCTCATGATCATTATAAGTGATGTTATTGTACTCCCGTAACTGTTTGGTTGGGCTTTTGGATTTCCCATAGGTATATTTGAACCAATAGACTAACTCCTCCCAAGTAGATAAAATCTTAGGAGGGAGATCAAAGAAATCGAACACAGCCTTCCCTTTAAGGGAATTCACAAATAAGTGCATACAAGTATAGTTTTCATTGGCTCATATGTTGTGATAGGCATTAGAAAATGACACCAAGTGTTCATTTGTAGTGAGAGTGTTATTCCCTTAAAACCTTGGGAGAGTCTCTTTGAATTTAGGAAGTGGACGAGTAGCAGGTGCTAGGTTAAGAGGGTAGGAAACATGTCATGGGTTAGTTGTAGCATCTTCTTCAAACTGAAAAAAGCCCATAATTTTTAATTAATTTGGCGAGGTTTGTGGTAGATTGGACAGGGAGCTGGTGACTATACAAACTACCAATCACTAACAAAGTTGAAGACTGAGATGAAGAAGCACCTCTAGTTCCACCAGAGCCACCACTAGATGCCATCTTGTGAATATTGGTAAGGGAGAGAAAGACGAATTAGATGAATCAGACAACGTTCTCCTTAGAGAAATTTTTTGGGTTGACAACACAATGTTCCTTATTCCTATTTCAACAATAGGATTAATTTTCAGTGATAAACCTCATCTTCTCTTAGAAAAACGAGGGTCTAAGAACATGAAAAGAAGATCAAAACTAAAGGAAAAAGAAAGCTATGGTTGATTCCTAGGTTGTCTTTGCCTATCTTCCCAACGTTCTTGGGCACTTATGCCTTTTTCAATTGTTTCCCATGAGAGATTAAGCTCAACCCAGGTATTAGCGGTATCTAAGATGGTATTAAACAAGTTTAGAGCAATGTTGGCCTGATCTTGGAGATCGGGCTCGATATTGGGCTTCCTTGCTACAGGTACAGTCATTAAGAAATAAAAATGTCAAAGAATCAATATCATAAATGTAAATATATTCAATGATAATCAAGTATAAAAATCAAACAGAGAGATATGGAAGATCTCCCCAGTATGGTCGCCAAATAAATGTTGAGGAAAAGATATGAAATAATTTTACTCAAGCATTTTCAGATCTTGCTTGGCTAAGGAAAGATATACTAGAATATCACCCTATGTTTATAGCGTCAAAATTTGTTTTCTAATCCACAAGTATTAGTTACAAGGTCTTAGGCTGATTTTTTTATAAATAAAAGATCGTTGTAAAATTCAACATTTTTGTATAATTTTCTGAATATAACAGATGAAAAATTAAATGTGGAGACAAAAAAAAATTACCAATTCAAATATTAACACATATGAGATAGAATAACAATCACATATTTCATTCCAAGAAATCAAAAGAATCCTTCGCTTTCCAAAAATCCCTGGGGGAGTTTGGACCAAAGACAAACTTAGATGTCCTTGATGAAAACCATACAAAAGGAAACTAAACTTTAAAAGCTAGATCATCTTTCCACAGATTGTTGCCCACTCGACTTTGCACAATATCCTTTATCATTCATGAAATTTAATTAATAAATAGACAAGTCTACACATACTATAAAAGATAGATCAACACCTCTGAAAACAAGTGTCTGAATGATGTAATTCAGCCTTGAATCTTGTGGTCTATAATAGAACCCTGCTGTCATAAAAGAGAATTAGGATTTTAATGAATTAAATAATGAATGAAAACTAAACGATCTCCATAAAACTCAAGAGAAGACCTTAGTATGCTTTCTCCTTCTATCCTCCTCTTGTTCGTCCTTCTCACTTTGCCTTTAAGCATTCCAAATTAGTGTAGGTAGTTCAACTACCTCTTTTAGGTAAGTTAACTAAAACTCAACTAACTTTAGTTTAGGGGAAGAATTAATATAATAATAATTATAAGGGTCTTTAATAAATATTAACTAGTAGCTGGGACCCCTTGTGACTCCCTTTAGTTTCTTAACAAAAATAAACATAACAGTCAATCAATCAAACACATCCTTCCTTTTGGCTCCCATCGTCATTCTCATAATTTCAAAATTAAATATTAATGATATTTTAAACGATATCCAACATATAATATCCAAAATATCCAAAAATAGTATGTTGTTCAAAACTTCAACAGTCAACTGTTCTCAATAATCAATAATAAAATATACTCAAAAACCATATTTGCCACTCCGGGAGGCAATTTTCCCTTTGTTGTTTTTGTCTCCCTTTGACTTTTATGAATTAGCCTTACCTTGTGTGGATCCTTTAGGCTTGATCTCACTGATAACATCAGAGCAGACATCTCTCAAATGCATGTAGGATGAAATAGATTTGGTTGAATCACTTGAGGGAGAGGAGGGGGAAGCAACAACATTTCATTTATCATGTGTGTGGTGGGCTTCCATTTTCAGTCTCTTTCTTGTGTGGGAAGACTGTACAAGTGAGAAATATTGTGGATCTGCATCAAAATGTATCGAAAATCTAGGCCTTCTAAGGCCTCTATTCCAATTCCCTCTGCCCCTATTATTTTGACCATGGCTTCCTCTGCTGAAGAATATCATCATGTATGCATCATTTATTAGCAACTATTTTCTTAAAAAAAACATACATGACATCCATTTTAATATGAAACAAATTTTGGCTCAACAAACACATCAGACCCATGCAATCCAATCCATAAAATTCATTTAATACTTGTCAACGAGCAGGGGGTAAATAAGGGTTTTGGGATATCTGAGGGGGTTGTATTGAGCAGAAAAGTGATAAAATGAAGGGGAGTAAGAACATGATTATTGCTTAACAAATCATTAAACAATCGATTGTGTTACAATAACAAAATCATATCAATTGTGACCCATCTCTGTGTCATCCTTTAATTGCAGTAATACATAGTTTTCATTTAATTTTAATTTAATTTTAAGAATAGGGAATGCAAAGTGAATATGGCATTGTGAGGGTGTAACGAACCGCCTCGTTACGACAACCATTCTGGCAACAGGTGCAAAATTTTTGTGTGAAGGTGTGTGCGCGTGTGGAGAAGTGACAACACACATAACTGTGCAACGCAAACATTTAGCGACAAGTAAGCCTGACTGAAAAATACGACTGACCACCCGCCCGTCCTACCCTGCAAGGTTAGGACCTCCAAGACACATAAGCAACGCTCAAGCCCGGTTTCCCATCATCTTTAACCATTTAAGGTCTCAGGGCTGGCGACTGTTCTGAGGAACATGGAGGTGTCTACATCCCACCCGACACAACATACCAAGCAACCAACAGATCACAATCAAGTACAACATAAGTAAGAAAAACAACTGCGCCCTTTTACGGAAGGCGCGTGACAAGGATTCTGACAATGGACACCCAAGTTCCCATATTAAGGATCCACCGCCCCGACATACTCACTTGGGTAAATAGATTATGTGGTTCCAGGCTATGGTGCCTCGTACGAAATTAACAATATTTAAGGTTACAATAACTCTCTCATGATCATTAACCATCTATCGTTGATGTCGTACTCTGGATCAAGAATTGGCTATTTACCTACTTCCTAGATGCTACCAACGCTAAATCCATAAGGACCTTTTAAGATTGATTCATTCATGAAGGTCCAAAAGTAGTGCACTAAAAGACATCATATTTAGGTAATATTTGTTGAANAACCAACAGATCACAATCAAGTACAACATAAGTAAGAAAAACAACTGCGCCCTTTTACGGAAGGCGCGTGACAAGGATTCTGACAATGGACACCCAAGTTCCCATATTAAGGATCCACCGCCCCGACATACTCACTTGGGTAAATAGATTATGTGGTTCCAGGCTATGGTGCCTCGTACGAAATTAACAATATTTAAGGTTACAATAACTCTCTCATGATCATTAACCATCTATCGTTGATGTCGTACTCTGGATCAAGAATTGGCTATTTACCTACTTCCTAGATGCTACCAACGCTAAATCCATAAGGACCTTTT
Organism: Picea sitchensis; assembly: GCA_010110895.2. Lineage (NCBI taxonomy): Eukaryota > Viridiplantae > Streptophyta > Pinopsida > Pinales > Pinaceae > Picea > Picea sitchensis. The sequence goes on from SNQJ01S0107520.1 coordinate 14,153, forward strand.
AAGATTGATTCATTCATGAAGGTCCAAAAGTAGTGCACTAAAAGACATCATATTTAGGTAATATTTGTTGAAAAAAAAAAAAGTTCTGTTGAACCATTTCCGATTTATAAATCCTAGAAAATTTTGATTTTTCATACTCTTGAAATTTTTATTATAATAGTTTACACGTGTAAAGCACATTGGTCGCTCCCTTCACAAATTCTAACAGAAAAATAATTCAGCATCTTTACACCAAATAGTCAGCTAAATTTTTATAATCTTAATTAAGACATTAAATTAAATAAAAAGGTAATTCAAGATAATATTGTAGAATTATTCAAACATTTAAATACTATTATTATAAAGGAATGCAATTGCAAAATGATTTAGTTTTACGAAGGGTTCGAGAACATTAGTATAAATATCATGTGATTTCTATATCTCCGACTCCTTACCAATGAATATGAGATAATATTTTGTCATCAACCGATGGCATTTCCTTGGATTTCCAATAAGCATAACTTTAATTATGACCATTCACATTATAATCTTAAATTGAAAATTTAATAAAAAGTTTTATAATTTTAGTTAAATTATTATTTATCAACATGATAATTTAAAATTAAAAACATTATATTATAAATCATACAACATCAGTTTAAACACTTTGAAATACAATGAACTGAATAGTAATAAATATCAATATTCAAAATAGGTATTTTTATTGTTATAATTGAATGTAATTCAACTTAGTTGATAACCAGTTACAAAATATTCCTTTTATTGGATGTAGTTTAGGTGGTTGGGAAGATGATTGTTACCCACTTGAATTTCATTTCTTGAATGTGATAGGTTAGGCTCTTTAAATGAGTGGATTTCAAAACCTATTAACAACATTTAAACAGGAACCAGTGTTATCCACTTTATGATAAAGGCAATCAAATTATTACATTGAAATTGCCCTACAAACCTTTATATTTCATTAAAAATACAAGGCATCAACTCCAACAATAATTCAAACATTTAAATGTTATTTTTATTATGAATGCCACATTGAAACATGAAACAATACTATCCACTTATGATAAAGGACAATCAATTATTACATTGAAATTAATTACTAATTCGATTTGAAACCTCCATATGACTACGGTGACAGCCTGTAACACATACCCTATTTATTGTCAAGTTTAAACTCCATTACAGGCCCTAGAAAAAGTCGACCAATGGCAATGCCATGATCTAACGTGACTACATAAATGGCATCATACGGGTAGCAGCCGAAATTATAACCAATATATAAACAGCAGTTTAAGAGTGGCAACTGAGAAGAGCGATACAGAACTGACAAATATTCAAACGTACAAATTAAGAAACCAGACACAGGATCGGTAACCGAAAAGCAGCATACTTCAGATTTGGGTGGCAGTAACAATTCTCTTAGTAGAATGTGGTTGTGTTTCCTCTACTTGACCTGGCATTTCATGAATGGCGTAAGGATGGAGTAACAGCTGTGACAAGGCAGCGGCGGTTCCCAACGCTAGACTGCTTTACTCACGGTAACCTCAGGCAATTTTAAAGGAACAGCGAACTCAAAGCGAAATCCGGCAAGCTTGAAGGCGAATTCTGGCTACACACACAGGAGGCGGATAACAGATTTTAAGGACTGACCCGCGCAGTTAGGAGGTGCCAGAATTGGCAGAGAAAAATAAAAGTGAACAAACCGCAGACCCCAAAAGAAGGATGCACTATACAATGCCCGAGAAGGAGGTAACGCTCCTGCAATGAATATAGCATGCCCAGGTTTAGGAACTCGGCGGTACTGTGAAGGAGGAGGACGCATAGAACTCGGCAGTACTGTGAATAGAACGCGCCCACAACGAAATCAACAACATGGCATCTCACCTCGATTAACGCCCAAAGGTCTGTTATGAGGGAGAGAAAAAGGGGGCAGACAAAAGGGATGCGCCACTCACTGTAGGTGAACGCCCAACAGTCACCACGCCCAGGAAAGACTTAACACTGATAAAACTGGTAAAACCAAACGTGGCAGAAAAACTTACGGCTGGTAAAATTATGTGGCCCAATGTAAATAGGTTACTTCATCTCAGGTCCCAAGATTTAATTTTCTGAACAAAGTAAGCAATTCCTTGAAGGGCTCGGATTTGCGTGCATACAACACCTAAAATTTAGAGGAACCGCTCATAAAATTCATAAAATAAGCAATCCTTGAAGGGCTCGGATTTATACGATTCGACACCAGTTAATCAGAAAATTGATTTGTAAAATGCCGATGTGGTCTCCAGATTCAAACTTGAATCCATAAAAGTCAGTGTAACAACTACCAAGTCATTTAAGGTACTAAGTGCAGGCATAATCCGTAAAAAGAGAGATGGCGTAATAAGTTAAAAAAAAGGGAAAGGCAGAGTGAAAATCAACACGCAACTGGTTACAGCGATTCACACAATGCCAGAACAAGATTCAACCTTCGACTTACATGGAATTGAAATTTTGCCAGAACTAACTGTTCCTAGACAATTTATAAGACCAGGTTTACAATTTCATTGACGATTATCATACACAGTCCTAAATTTTTAACAGCAATCGTTGTACATTCCAGGAAGTTTAAATAAAAGTATAACAGCAGTATTTGAGAGTACACTATCCCGCTTCATTATTCTACATTCGCACAGTCCCGAATTACGGCAGCTTAATTTCACACAGTCAATGGAGGGGATCACAGCATCATTATCATTTATTTGTCCAAAAATAAAAATGCATTCTACTTAACCAATTAAACCATACCGTTGCCTTCTGCTTTCCTCGGAAGACGACCCGCGCTGCTTGCCTTGTCCCGCGCTTCCGCGTCGCTCCTGCTTGCCAACCCGGGAACGCTCACCGGTACCTCCCAGCCAAACGCGATGGGTACTCTGCTTCCCCCTTCGCCCCCCGAGCCGCAAAGGGGCCACACAAGAACCAGAGAAATCACTAGCTGCTCAGCTCGCCTCCGCGGCTGAGCTACCACTCCAACAAAGCTGAGCTTACACCCAACTCCTCACAAGAAAATCC
>SNQJ01S0107520.1:17210-46841 GCA_010110895.2 Picea sitchensis
CATGATTGAAGTGGAAGGTAAGATTGGTAACCAACCCATAGTAATTTTAATGGATTCTGGAGCTATCCATAGTTACATAAACTCTAACATTGTTGAAATATTTCACTTGCAAAAGAGTAAGCATAAGAAATCTTGGGTAGTTCAGTTAGCCATAGGGGATAAGAGAAAGATCAATGATTTGGTTAAATATTGTCTAATAGACATGAATGAACTCAACACAAAAGTATATGTGAACATCATACCATTGGGTTCATATGATTGTCTAATTGGCATGGATTGGTTGGAGAAGCTCTGTGTTGTCGTATACTGCTACAAAAATACAATAACTTGTCTTGATGGGGAAGGGAAGCAAGTAAAGATTCAATACATTCTAAGAGTTGTGGTTGTTAGAGAAATTTTATCCATGCAATTGAAAAAAGAGTTTGACGAAGGGATTCCAAATGTTTTCATCCCATATGGAAGAGGTATCCAAATATAAGTGGAAACTATTGAAGACCACCTGGTATTGAAATATTTTGATGTTTTTGGGGAAATCCCAGGATTACCACCAAAGAAATACATTGATTTCTCTATTGATTTTGTGCGAGGAGTTGGCCTAGTTTCTAAGACACCTTATAAAATGGCTACACCATAATTAAAACGAGTTGCAAATGTAGCTTGAAGAGTTGTTAAATAAGGGGTATATATGCCCAAGTGTGTCACCTTGTGGAGACCTAATTATTTTTATGAAGAATAAGGACGAAACCTTAAGGCTATGTATTGATTTGAGGAAGCTGAATAAATTCACAATAAAGAACAAATATTATTTGCCAAGGATTGGAGATATTTTTTATTAGATGAAATGTGCAATAATGTTTTCCAATATTGAATTCATATTAGATTATCATCAAGTGAAGATAAAAGAAGAGGACAATAGTAATACAACATTCATAAGAAGATATGGGCATTATGAATTCATAGTAGTGTCATTTGGGCCATGAATGGAGTGTTCAGGGACTACCTGGACAAGTTCGTAATTGTATTCTTGGGTGATATTATAATCTACTCCAAGATAGAAGAAGACTATGAGAAATAATTAAGAATGGTGCTTCAAGTTTTGAGAGAACATAAGTTGTATGACAAGTTAAGTAAATGCATATCTTAACAAAGGAATATTCACTACTTGGGGCATATTATTTCAGCATAGGGTATAGCAATTGATCCCAAGAAAATAGAGGCCATTAGAGGATGGTCATCACGAAGAAATGTCAAAGAGGTCAGTTGTTTTATGGGTCTTGCTAGTTATTACAGAAAATTCTGTCAGCATTTAGTAATTTCTCAGACTGAGGGAGAAATTGATAGAGGTAACCACAAAACCACTTGGATTCCTAGATCTATCCCTCCAAGACTCATAGAGGGCTCTCTCTTTCTGATATAGATTTGTTTTAAGGGGATGTTAGGATAGTTATGAAGAATAAGGTTTGTTTTTGGATTTGGTGTATTTGGAAGATTGAAAACTCAGATTTACATTGGGCCATGGGGTTTGCCTTTCTGAATATTGATCTATCTCGGGTTTATAAGGTTGTCTCCATAAGGAAGGATAGTAAGACTATTGGATCTAATTGAATAAAATGAAAGTGAAGAAGAGGAAAATAAGGGAAAGCCCATCAAGCAGAGGAACATCTAAGAATTTCTCTACTCAACTTTAGATGAATAACATGTAGATCGCTAAAGACCAGAAACAGAGTACACAAGACAAATTTTGTTCATTAAATTCCTTTAAACGATTAGAAACAGAAAATAAAATGATTAAAGAGTAAGATAAACAGTTACCTGGAGAGGAAAAACATCACCAGGGAGTCTAACACAAGAATCCTGTAGATAAAACCTCTTTATTTATAGTAGATTATTTGGAAAGTTACAAAGTATCCCATGTGGGGCATGAATCAAAAGATCAATAATTGACCCCCAATACTTCGAATTCATAAGTATCTATACAATTTATTTCCAATGATCTGGTCATCAATGACCATGATATTACTCCAGAAAAATCTAAACTGACGGTATCTTTGACCACTGCTTGTGGATGTTTTTGAAAAGTTCATGTTTGAATATCTGGAGATGATTAGGTTCATGATGATTCTCTGTTGATAGGTGTCTCGTATCATCTGACATCTGGAGTGATGTTAAAACTATGCCTACGAACTCTGCCACCTGTAAGTTCACTGCTTCCCAAAATTTTGAAAAAATAGGGTCAACAGAAGTGTCCTTTTCTCCCACTGTGAGATATCTGTCTAAAAATGGGGGGATTTTTTTTATATGATCCTTTGATGAAAAAAAACCTCTTTCGATTTTTCCAATTTCATCTCCAGCTTGCCGAAACAACTCTCGAAAAATCATGATCGATTCTCCTCACTTTGGAGAAAAAATCCTAAGGTTGTTTATTCATGTAGGGATGAAAACGGTGGAGGGGTGAAAAAATGGAGGGCGAGGGCATCAAGGGTGCGACGGGGTGATGAAGGATTGGGCGAAATGGATGGATCGGGAAAAGGAATCAACTGAACCCAGTAAGCCAGATGTCTTCATCATGGGAGCAACGCCAAATAGACAACTGAAGAATCACATTACCTGTGACTATAGGACCCCAATAGATTCATAAAGGGGTTTTCAAATATTTCAAGTCCAATCCTTTCTTTTCAAAAAAAGGGACTGAAGTTTGAATGGAATCCCAAATTTGAAGAAAGATTCCAATGGTTGAAATATATTTTGACAAGTGCACCAATATTGAATATTGCATTCCCAAATGAAGACTTTGTAGTGTGCATGGATGTGCACAAGGAAGGGCTTGGTGGATTTGATAGTCAAAAGGATCATGTGGTATGTTACGAGTCCCGAAAATTAAAGGAGCATGAGAGGAATTATGCTACACATAACTTGGAGTTGGTAGAAATTGTCCATGCATTAAAAATGTGGATACATTACCTCATGGGAAGAATATTTGAGCTAAGGACAAACCACTGTGGTCTGAAGTATTTGATTGGAAAGCCAACATCAAATGTCAGAAAAACTAGATGGATGGAATTTATAAGTGAATAAGACTTTGAAATTAAGAATGTCAAAGGAAAAGAAAATCAAGTGGCTGATTAACTCAACAGAAGAGCACATGAAGTGCATATTTTATCCATTAGCATGTTCAGTGAAAATTTAAAAGACAAAATTTTAGAGGTTGCAAATTCAAACCAACACTATGTAAAAATAAAAGAGGCATTACAACAAGGAAATTTACATCATAAATTTAATTATTATGAGTTGAAATAAGATGGAATCCTCACATGTAAAGGAAAATTATATGTACCAAATTCAGGAAAGATGAAAAATATAGTGTTGAGGGAAATGCATAATGTTCCATATGCTAGGCACCGCGGATATCAGAAGACACTTGCAACTATAAGAATACAATACTTATGGCCAATAATGAATAAATAAGTGGCTAATTACATATCCAGGTGTATAAAATGTCAGAAGGTAAAAACAAAGCATAGACATCCAATTAGGCTACTACAACCATTTCCCATTCTTGAATGGAAATGTGAAGTGGTTACGATTGATTTCATTACAAAGCTTCCCAAGACAGTGAAGCAACATTCCATCATGGTGATGGTAGATACATTAACAAAGGAAGCAAATTTTATTCCTGTGAAGACAACACGCAAGGAAATAAACATTGCAAATATTTAGATGAAGGAAGTTTCCACGCTACATGGAGTGCCTAAGGAAATTGTTTCAGACAAAGATCCCAAATTTACATCTAATTTTTGGAAATGTGTGTTCGAGGGATTTGAGACAAATTTAAATCTCAGCACAACTTATCACCTAGATTCATATGGGAAAATAGAGAGGACTACTAGAATCATTGAGACATGCTTAGAATGTATGTGATGGACCATCCATCAAAGTGGGAAGACCATATCAACTTAATGAAATTTTCTTACAATAATGGGTATCAAGCATCCTTAAAAATGATCCCATTTGAAGCTTTGTATGGAAAGATATGTAACACATAAGTGAGTTAGGATAACCCATCAAATAGAGCTATCATTGGGCCATAATTGTTAAAGGAAATGGAAGAGTAGATGGAAAATATCAAGAAGAATTTAAAGGCCGCCCAAGACATGCAGAAAAGTTATGTAGATAAAAACATAGTTTTTAGATATTTTAAAGTGGGTGAACATGTTTTTCTCAAAGTGAAAGAGAATAGAGGTTCAATAATATTGGGTTGATGCCCAAACTTTGTAGAAAGATATTGTGGAAATTTTTAAACATTAGACAAGATAGGGCCATTTTCATACATGATATCATTTCCTGCATCCATGATAGTGCATAATTTTTTTCATGTGTCATTATTAAGGAAATATGTTCTTGACAATAACCACATAATTGATTGGATTGTGATCTAGGTGGAAAACGAAGGGGATTTCTGGGTGGAACTAGTACACATCCTAGACCAGAAAGTCAAAGTTCTTAGGAATAAATTGATAGGGATGGTAAAGGTTCAATGGAACTACTATGGTTCTGAAGATGCAACATGGGGGCATTAAGAAATTATGCGGGAGGAATACCCGTAATTTTTTGTCAATTTTGAGGAAAATGAAAGATAAAATGCAAGACTCTATTTTGGATCGCTAGAGTTTCAAAACAACATCTTATATTCCTATCCAACCTATGTTGGGGACCTTGATAAAATAATGGCACATTCCTTGGATTATCCCTGAGATATGAATGGTGCATTCCTTAGGTCAACATGTTGAGTGGAATACAAGATTTTGATTGGAACTGTTGTTGGAGTTGTTAAATTATAGGATTTTATTTCTTAAAGTATTGTGATGTAAATTTTTATATGTTTATCAACATAGTGTTAATCAAGAATCATGAACAATTGTAGGGGAGGGTGAATGTAACATCTCCACTATAATCCTCATTTTAATTATGCATAATGTACGTATGAATATGGCTATGGCCAAGTGATGTAATATGAAAATTGTATTTATGATTTTTATAAATATAATGTAACACACACAAACCCTAAGTGTCCTTTAAGGGATGTGGCATTATAATTTTTTCTTTTCTCGACTATCTCAAATTTCCTCCTTGACAACTCTAACATCCTCTACTCGTTAATAGATTTCCAATGACTGTAATTTCACTCAACATTGAGTTCTCAATGGAAAGTTATGGCCCTCCAAAGTTCTTGGGTGTTCATGATCAATATCTATCTCACTTCCACATGGAACTGTATCACTCATGCCATATGATGTGGTGAAAACATGGAACTGATGTGGAACCTACCTAACTTTCCATGGTGGAACTTTAGTCCACATAATTCTATATTCGTTGAAATCAATGCCTTCTCCCAGTTCACTCAAATTTTACCACTGAAAGATACAACATCGAAGAATATTCCCTTTAGATATTATCCATTTGGAGTTAAAAAGGTTTGGGCATTTTCACTGCTCCAAAATCAGGGTATCGAGGAATATTTTGTCTTCTTGATGGAAAAAATTGATGCACTTACGATCTTCCTAACCAACGGTTGAGATTTTTTTGGGGGTCTAAGGTTCTCCTGTCCGACTGGACCACACTCAACTCATCAACCAATTAATGATTGACATCTATAGTTCTAAGGGAACTCTGGCTGCCTTGCTGGTATGCCACATCATCCATGATGTCAACCCTTCATCTATTAACTTAAATGGGACTTACGACAGATCGAAGACCACTTTCATGTCTTTCCCACTCACAGACCTACACTCTATATCTTCCCTCCATTGGAGTCATACTTGGAACACTTTGGAGGAGTACTCCGAACCCTTCAGAGTTGTATTTCGAACCCTTTAGGGTTGAACTCGAAAATGATCATTTTCAATCCAGCTAGACCCACACTCATTCCTGTTGACCAATCGACTTCCAACACACTTCGTAAAACTAATAAACTTGTTCTTCCCTCTTGATCTACTAAGTGGGACCCTGGCCAATGATTGAGGATTAACTCACCCTCTTCCATATCTACAGTCCACACATGCTCAAATTTGGAGTCTCTCATTATAGGCTTTTCCAACGGTGCCTGAAATTCCCTCCAAATCTTCCCCTCCAAATAGTTCACCACGATCAATGGTCCATACCTATCCATATCTACGGTTTTCATTTTCTATTGATTAGCATAGGACCTAAATGAGACATAACGGTTTGTTTTGAGGACTTATCAATTTCTCGATTTCTGCATGGCTTCGACCTAGATTTTCAAAGTTTTAGGACTACTCTAAGGCTATTAGAAGTCATTGAAACTTAAGGAGAAAAATCTTGCATGATTTACAGATCTTCCCAACAGGTATATAAAATGATCAAGCATGCAATAGTTCATACCTTGCTCATTTTTACTACTAGTAGAGAAATAATAAACATTGCAACATATCTCAACTTGCATGCATTCAAACAATATATTATAAACAACAAAGTTTCTCTCAGATTCAAACATTTACACTTGCATTCATATATATAAATCACAGTCATTTTGACTGCAAATAAACACTTATCTAATAAGGAAGTTTCCAAATCCAACTGACTGAGAAAAGACACCTTTCCTCCCAACCTTATGCCTTGTTGTAGAATAACTTACTACAACATGAGACCCCCATGCCAAGGCATGATATCACCAAGGAATTTGACTCAGTAGGGTTCTAATTTTGTGATGATATAGGAAGGTTACTCTCCTTCCCCCCTGACATAGAAGAAGTTTCCACCTCCCATTGAGCTTCGACTCTCTACAAGTTTATCAGGTAGTTTCTCAACTAGATTTCCTCTACACAAAGGAGTCCCTTCTCTTCTCAATAGTCCCTAAAAAAAATCCCCTTACCAGTGTTGATTTCTATCCAGTAAGCACCAAGATGCATCCCACTATTTCTCTAGTTCACGAATCTGGGTCTTCTATATTCAGGGTGATCATCAACAACTCAGAAAAGATTCTTATTTTCTTCTAGAAAGCTCCTCTTTTTCCTTATTTTCCCCAATCAACGCATTCAAAAATATGCGCCCTATTTTCTCTTTCTTGTTTATGAGACTTCTTTATGTTCAATGCGTTCTCACCTTCTCCCTGTTCATGTTTTCCTCTTCTGGTGTTCTTCTCTATTCCCTCAAGTTCTTTGTGACTTCCTGTAGACATAACCTGCAGTCTTCCATTCAAATTATGAACGGGTAGTTCCGTGGTATCCCCTATCAGTTGCTCAGTTGACCTTTTCTCTCTATAAGGGTCAACTTCCTACATTCATTAATTTATCAACCACCTTTGTTAACTTCTTTAATGGTCATGTGATTTCATGTATGCCTGATATGGTGGAAAGTGTAGTTATTTTTGTTTACAAGTATACATTATATTGTTTTGCAAGATTCCTATTTTCTTTGCTAATGCATATCAAATACACTACACTCAATCGTTCAATCAGTCCCTCTGCCTCATCAATTTCCTTTGGTGTATACTTTCAAGGTTGTTCCCTCTCATTCAAAATTTTGGTGTTTATATTAAATTAAAACACAATTACATGCCTGATAACATTAACATATGAAGTTTGTGCATAATTATAGTCTTGGGAGAAAACAAGGTGTTACATATAATGTGATACCTACTGTTGGGAATATGGAAAAATATGGGGTCTAATTTATCCATAAGAGAGAGGAATATATAGGAGTGTCCAAGAGGGATCCAAGGAGAAAATTAATTGTGGGTATTAATTCAAACTCAGATTTCTGAATTTTATTATCATTCAGGATAACTTCTATTTTCGGGTTGAGTGTATGAGAGTCCAATCATTAAATACCTATCAGGGGTGGGTTTATAAGTGAAATCCATAGTTATTGGAAGCATGGGAGTGTCGTATAATCAACATTGGGAAGAGTGATAAGTCAACTATCTTGGGAAAATAGAGGAAAATTTGTATTGGGGAGAATAAGCAGTTTTTCACATGGAATTTTGCATGAACATCAGGGGGAGAGGAAGGAAAAAGGGAACGCGAGATAGAACAATAAGTACGGGTGAATTCTGGAGCATGATGGAGAATTTTGGATAATTTTGGAGATGAATATTGAAGATCTAGGTTGTCGGGTGTGAAGAGTGAACTCTTGGGTGAGTTGCACTGTAACAATAATTATTGTTGTTGTCTTTCCTGGTAGTTTTTCTTGGAAGTGGGTTCCCTTGAGTTCCCAATAGAGAGATTCCTAGTTACCTCTGCCTAAGAGATCCTGATAAATGAATGGGACTCTTAATAGACTGAGAGTAGTGAATGGATACATTCCTTGGGTTGGGAAGGTTGAGTGGAAGAGATCTAGTGGAAATTCAGGATAGTTGTAGGAGAATACCAGTGGGTTATACAATTTAGAGTTGTGAGTGGACTGTTAGAGACACTCCTATTTTTCATATTCCTATCCCTAGCTCGGGGGTACATTACTTTTTATATTTATAACAATAAGTCTATGGTTGGGTGGAACATCCTTCCGAAGCAACGGGTTTCAAAAATGATTTAAAAGAATAAGTGTTTATCTATTTTATGAGTTATCTTATGAGCTATATGGATGCACATTTTATCATGTGTATGAGAATAGTTTTTATGTTCTATTGTATATGAATTTGTGGATGCATTATTTTCATGTACAATTTTCTATATGCATTTAGTTATGGGTATAAGATTTGAGTTAAAATTGTGTTCAACTCGTAGTTGCTAAGCTACAAGAATTGATTAGCAAAAGCAATTTTGAATTTTTATGTTATTCCACATATTAGTGTTCCCTATTTAAGCTAGGGGACATTACATAATATCTTTTTATTTTCCAAATATAAAGAAAAATAACAGCAGAAAGAAAGAAACCGAACTAGCAACGAACTAGGTTTTTTTATTTTCTTTTTCTTTCTACCAAAGAAAAAACTAACAAAAAATGATAAAATAAAGATTTTTTTTTGGTTTTATTTTTTAAAAATCCAAGGAAATCACAACAGAAAAGTATCGAACTCAAATACAAACTCAAGTTTCAAACATGACCACAACAACAACCATGCAATTGAGATCTTGAGAACAAGACTAGTCTTATAGTGATGCAATCCAAGGAATAAAAGGGGAGAAAATATGTATCAAAAATATTTTTTTTCCTTTCAGATTTCATGCCTTACTAACCTCCTATAGGCTGCAAAATTTTTTTGGCACCAAACTCCCCCAAAAATCCAAAACAAATCTCAAAACAGGTTGAAAATCAAGTAGTAAAGTCACTTTTCTGGAGCTATACGTGACTGTATCCACATTAGATCGTGTGTATAATATTATGTATGCACCCTTGATCACTATAGGGAGAGTGCATGATCTTTATACGTGCCTTTTCCTTCTACAAGGAGCGTATGTATGCACTTTGGCATTTTACAAGGCGTGTATATGAGATAACACTTATGTGTTCTTAAGTGTGTATGTATGCACTTAACTCCTATATAAAAGTAGCATATGTATGTATTTTTTTGTCAAAGGAAAGAGAATATACACTTTAAAAACTTGGAAAATTTAGTTCTAAAGCCCAAAACACAAAATGTAGTTGAGAGATCAAAAGAAATCCAAAAATGAATGGAAACCAAAAAGAAAATCCAAGAATGACTTAGAATGATAAAAGTTCAAAATAAAATTGTTTTTCTTTATAAAATTCAATATTAACAATTACTAAACTCAAAAAGAAACATGAACAAAGTATTAAAGCCTCAGAAGAGACCCGAGACACATGGCCTAAAAAACTTTCAGACAAATTTTTTTTGAAAAAAAATCCTTTATGGAAAGGTATACACACCTTTGATTAAGGAAGACCCCATGTACACGACTATGTATACTGGCTGGGCACATATTTGTACATGAATGTGATAAGTAGCACAACACGTATATACCCAAAAGCTCAGAAAGATACAACAAAAGGAAACATAAAGGATCAATTGAAATTGAAGAAATACTCAAATGATCATAAGTTATCAATCTAAGTACATATAACTGTCTAAAACAATAGAAAAACATTTCAATCAAGAAAACAAAGATATAAACCCATAAACAAGCCCACTTTGGAGAAATATCCCCACTATGGTCACCAATTCTTCTTTCAAGGAAAATCCCCTATAATAGTGGGATATACTGTTGCATACCAATGATAGTACAAAAACAAAATCCCAAAAAGAACATGTAGCAAAGATACAATAACTTATTTCAAAACAGATAGCTAACTATTGGGCAGAGGAGAAATATTGACTCACCTAGAGTCCTACAATTGACGTTGTTCCCGATTGTTGTAGTTTCTTCACTCCTTTCCAATAATGCCTCTACAACCTACAAGAACCTTAAAGATGAAAAATTGTATAGAGAGGTAGTTATACTAACTACCTATTAGTCTAATGAAATATAATAGTAAAATGTCAACAACTAGTATTATATGAAATATATGTAAAGAGGTTGCAATCAAAATGTTAAAAATACAACATATTTCTAAGGAAAGAGTTTCTATTTGTATTCAACAGTTAAGATGTTTATAACTTTTTACCTGACCTGCACAGTGTTTCCCCGTCAAGAGATATCATAGGCTACTCCACCCTTTCTCCTTCTATACAACATGGTATTGACTTCATATCAACCACGAACCCAAATAGGATATAAGGGGAAACACTTGAAAATATAAGTTGGTGAAAAACAATGAGGGTTCGAAACAAGGGTTTCTAGGTCAAACCAACAACAAAAGGGATGTATATGGGTTTACAGACTTGGCAGGGTTACCCAAATAGAGTTTTACTTAATGTGTGCAAAGAACCATTACTTTTCATTACCTTTATTTGGACAAATGCTCCTTTTACACGGTCTCTATTTGGTTAGATATAGTTGAGTATGGGTAAACGGAGTTAGGGAACTAACCAAACCCATAAATCACCATTAATTAGGCATAATTATTATTTTTAAGCATTTTCTGACATGTACATGATTGTCCCTTCAGTGTCTCGCATGTACACAAGTACCATAACCATGAGGGCACATACATCTTCCAGGAAAATATTTTTTGGAAGGTCTCAAGGAGGTATGGGGAGTAATATTCTATAAATAGGATAGGGATTACACCAATAAGCTTGCCAATTCTTCAAGGGTGGAAATTGACGCTATAATAAGGATCCTTGTATCATCCTTTTTCATGTGGTAAGCACCATTTTTTGGAGTTCAAAACTTCACTTGAGGCCATTTTTCACACTAGGTTCTTCCAATAGGTATGGAAGATCATGAGCTCCACTTTTTACACTATTGGCACTGTTGGATTTTTTCATGAGTAATTTTGTGTCATGTGCTTTTTTAGGAAGCCATTTTTTCTTTCCAATAGCATTCAATCTCCATTACCACCCGTTTTGGTATAATTTTTCAAATTAGCATTTAGAAATAATATCCCCCCACATATGCTACATTTTCCATTATTTCCCCTCCTGATGTACTTTTAGGTTCCCACCCCATCCAGACAAGTAAGTTCACCAAGTTCAAATGCATTTAGTTCTTGTTGGCCAATAGGAATTCACCTTCATGTGTTTACTTAGTTTATCATCCCATTGCATGATATTTTTTTTAAGTGAAATTTCATCAATTTGAATAAATTATATTTTTTTGAATAAATGTCAATTTTTTATTAAAAATATAAAAAAAATGTAGCGTAATTTATGATTATAGTTATGCATACAGTTATAGTTTTCACCTAAACATAAACATTTTCCATGAACATATAATATGTTTTCTTAATATTTTCACCAAATCAATGATTATGCATCCCAATTTTTTGGGTATATTCACTACATATGGATAATTAGTTAATAGAAGCTATTCTTGGGAAAACCATGAGTTTTCAATTGAATTCATGTAAATTTATGTAGGAAAATATATTTTCTATTGTCTTTTTTTTTGTTGTAAGTTCCTTCTAATTGATATGACCATTTTTTTTATATAAATATTCTGCTATGACAATTTATTTATTAATTATTTTCAATGATGCACATGTTACACTAATGGAATGGTGTTGTCAAATTTTAAAGGTAGTAAGAAGAAATCAATTGTTTATCGCCTAAGATAAATGACATATTTTTTTACAAATATGGTTTGATAAGTTATGAACTATGTGGTTTGAACAAAAAAAAATGGACATCACCCATACCACTTTTTTCCTCTTTAGGATTGCAAGTATGTATAGTCTACATTTTTTAGTAAAAACCTCAAACTTCCTTCTCATCATTATGCTACAACATACCCCCAAACTCCTTAGTGGTTCACATTTTTAATGGTTTATTATGTTATTTCTTTGTCACATTTTACTGGCCTATTGTCTCACCCATGACCTGTAGACCATCTACATTTTGAACCTCCATCCATGATCCCACCAAGAAGACCCACCCTTGGGACCCCACTCCTATGTTTTCTTCCATTTGTCAATACTCTTTCCACACATGCAAATAAAATATGCTTGGTCACATTTCTAGGGCACCTAGATCCTTGTGTTTAACATATCCATATTATTTTATTCTTTTGTAACAGAAAAATAATAAAGCATCCATAAAAATTCAGAAAACTAGAATGAGGGAATTCCCATATTCATATTATGTCATCATCCAATAGCATCATTTTTCATGGTAGTACTCCTTGCTTCCTTTGGTTGAAGAATCGACACCGAGTCACCCATGTTTACACTAATTCTAGTTGTTTACATCATCTTCCATATCCTAATATCCATCACTAGGACTCCCCAATGCCACCTTTACGAACTATGAGTCTTTTTATTCCGATACATGACCTTATTAATATTATTATTCTACCCTTGTTCACATGGTCTATGGTCTCCATTATACATAATTATTCACCTCACATTTTCATAACTTGACACAAATTCATGTTATGTTAGACCAGTTATCATTTTTTCTCACAACAACTATCATTTATGCTCCACCTATTGGAAGTCTTAAGTCTCATACTCATTGACCAAATCTCATTTTTTCTTCTCAAATTCATAGTCAATAACAATTGATTACATGTTGAATCATATTATTTTGAGGGAACGTCACATCCCTCTCTCTCTCACTCACTCATG
The DNA here is from genome assembly GCA_010110895.2 of Picea sitchensis. Taxonomy (NCBI): domain Eukaryota; kingdom Viridiplantae; phylum Streptophyta; class Pinopsida; order Pinales; family Pinaceae; genus Picea; species Picea sitchensis. Next base: position 30,354 of record SNQJ01S0107520.1, read on the forward strand.
TCATTATTAAATCTTTTATTATTGGAGTGTGTGGAGAGGTTGCTTGTACCTTTGACAATGTTTCCATAATTAATGGTTTACCATAGAATAGGCAGAGAGAGTAATCATTTATATATGATTAAGTAGACTCTCCTATTTTTGACATCACTTCATTATCAGATCTAGGAGAATTTTAATTATGGTAGTTACAATTTTTTTATTTTTAGTCAAATACCCCTGGGCATGTATGGCTATTTAGTCCCTCAAGTGGTAACCTCATTTTAGGTCCCTCCCTACATATTTTGGGGGGCCTTATAATGGGAATTCCTTTGAAGTTATTCTTCACCCCTAGGCACCAATGTTTGCATACATGGATATTTAGTTGGAAACACCCTTTCTTGGAAATTGAATCTATCTTCATACAGGTGTGTTGACAATTAAAATTGTAACGATGAGCCCGCAAAGTATTGCTAAAGCCCTATTATTTAACTATGATAATAATATAATTCTAGTAGGTGGGACCCCTTGTGGACTAGAGGCGCAAGGATAGACATATCACACATTGTTTTTGCTGCTATTATTGATGTTGCCTACACAGTGCTACATTATTGACGATGCAGTCTTGGTTTCATTTTGGCATGGTAATAGGTGGATGATGCATTTTGTGGAATGATTTTTGCGATGCAAATTTTTTTTATGGTTATGAGGAGCATGTTAATTATAGTTGCTATGATTTAACCATGTCACTAATTCTTATGATCAATTACCTAGCCACATATATGAAAGAGATATTTTAATGGTAGCATGATCAAAAAAAGAAAAAAACTTATGAAAAAGTCCTAAAGGGAAAGAAGTTATATGTTTGAGCCATGATAAAGGATTATATGCAAATTCGAATGGAAAAGTTAAATGATATTAGTGTTAGTCCTAACTATTATGCTATTGTTGGTTAGTGGGCTATGCGAATTTCATTAGATTTGAATGGGGTGCATATAAAATTTCAATATGTATTATGGCATGGAGTTATGGCAAGGGTTAACATGTAAATGATATTGGGTAGCACACTATGCAATGGATATCATCGTAGATTTGCCAATGGTTTGGCATTGAATACATGGTTTAATTGATTGGTGAATGTAATGCTTGTTGGCTTGTCTCGTACTTTGAATTGAATAGGCCAGGTGATGGAAGCGATGTCCATTTACTGTACGTCACTCCATACTCCCCCTATCGGTCGTCACCTAACATTGTTCCATTGTTGCATTTTTTTCTCTGTTGGTTGTGAAGCTCGACATTTTCAGGCTCTTGTAATAAAGATGGCTGGGACAACTTTCCATTTAAGCGTTTTTCCACATGTATGATTATTTTACTCTCCATCCATGAGGTATTCTCTGTTGTATGAACAAATGATGGCTCAATGATGCTTGGATTCTGTGTGTTCTTGAGAATTTTGACTGTGTAGATGTGTGTTATGGCTTTCTATGATGACTATAAAATGTTTGGGATTGCAAGCAAAAGAATTGGGTATTTTAAGTTGCGCATTAACTAGTTTCTCGGTCAGTTTAGTATTATGATGGGTCTCTATGGAATAATATGTGAATGGTGGTACATATGGCTCTGTGTTGATGATGGAGGGTTTCATTCTGTGTATTATCGTCGCTTATTTCATTCCCTCACAGTCATGATTTTAACCCTCACCTAGTCGCATAGGGATTGCCAATAGTTGTGTTTTTTCTTCAAACCTCGAGTCATGGTCGTTGGCTCGTTATTACTGTCTTTTCACCGAAGTATCCCAAGATCCAGTCTTGGGTGACCCCAACGTTAATACATGTCTGTATGGTTATGGATTGATACAATTTGTATCTCGACGTTATGCCAAAAGGATGTGTCCGTCCTCACTGGTGTTGTTGTGAAGTTGTTTGGCTCTTTAGTAATGGATAGAGACATTATATCTCTATGTTTTCTTTTAATAGATACCACTTTTCAATTAAATTTCGCCTCTCCTCTGCAAGTGTTAAATTCACTATGTGCATTGGATATTTTACCCTACTTGTCTTTTCTCTCCTTAGTTGCTAACTATTAGTTTCATTGCCCATACTGGGAGTAATAAGAAGACTCTATCGCTCATTGTTGTGTCTTTCTCGAAAGGTTTTTTTGCATGTGGTTGATAAGTCTCAGAAGACCTCCAATTCTCTGTGTTATTGTTAAAATATGAGTGCTCTCCTGTTGTCTCCCTGTATTTTATTTTGACAGAGCCCGATTTAAATTCCAACTGTCTTTGCTCTCTTCGGGCACCTTCTGGGTTTTCAAGTATTATTTTATTAGTGAAGTGGTTATGGAGGTCTTTATAAAAAGAAAAGAAACAGGCTCTATCGTCAAGTCTCTATCTCGTCCTTCTATGATTGGTTGAACAAATACAAATGGAAACAGACACTTGAATACAGTCGAGAGTTGTCTTCTTTTCATTATGGTTTCACTCACTGTGTTTTTACCAACGTGGTCTTTATTTCATATGGAGACACCTCTATGGTGTTTTCTAGGCCCAATCAAGGTTATGTCCAGTTTTTAAAAAATGATGCCTGTGTGTAGTTGGTTATGTTAACTTCATATATTATATTGGATCATCGTACATATTACCAATGGTTTTAAAAGAAATTTATACCCACAAAGATAAGTCTCGGGGTTTATGTTTTGGTTGACTGTTGTTTCATTTCAAGGTTTTGTGATTGATATGATGAAGGCTCGGTATAAGGTTTCATTTCAAGGTTTTTTGATTGATATGATGAAGGCTTGGTATAATCAGACATGATTTGAAGTTTGTTCGTGTTTTAAAAAGAGACCTGTGTATATTTTAATTGGGCCCGATTGTTAATTGGTTAAGAGTGGATGTTGATTGTTATCCTGATACATTATGGACTATCAGGGATAGATGCCACGCTTAGTGTTGTGCATTATTTTGATTATTTAAAAAAAAAAAGTTAAAAAAAGAAGAAGGAAGGGATCAAGGCTTTGTTAAAAAGGATTGTTGAATGGAAAGTTTTTTTTTTATGAGTTATGATCACACAAACCGTTATGAATTAAGGGATTCTGGGAAATTTAATTATTGGAACAACAAGCAGTTTGGTATACAATTGAGAAACAATGAATGTTGGTGCTTTTTGGATTGATTTTAATACATAGTTATGATTATTGATTACTTAAATTGTTTTATGAACACTATCCATTAATTTCCCTGTCATTTTCTCACTTTTTCACACATTACGAATCCCCTCGTAATGCCATATTCACTTTGAATGCCCTATTCTTAAAATTAAATTAAAATTAAATGAAAACTATGTATTACTGCAATTAAAGGATGACACAGAGATGGGTCACAATTGATATGATTTTGTTATTGTAACACAATCGATTGTTTAATGATTTGTTGAGCAATAATCATGTTCTTACTCCCCTTCATTTTATCACTTTTCTGCTCAATACAACCCCCTCAGATATCCCAAAACCCTTATTTACCCCATGCTCGTTGACAAGTATTAAATGAATTTTATGGACTGGATTGCATGGGTCTGATGTGTTTGTTGAGCCAAAATTTGTTTCATATTAAAATGGATGTCATGTATGGTTTTTTTAAGAAAATAGTTGCTAATAAATGATGCATACATGATGATATTCTTCAGCAGAGGAAGCCATGGTCAAAATAATAGGGGCAGAGGGAATTGGAGTAGAGGCCTTAGAAGGCCTAGATTTTTGATACATTTTGATGCAGATCCACAATATTTCTCACTTGTATAGTCTTCCCACACAAGAAAGAGACTGAAAATGGAAGCCCGCCACACGCATGATAAAGGAAACGTTGTTGCTTCCCCCTCCTCTCCCTCAAGTGATTCAACCAAATCTATTTCATCCTACATGCATTTGAGAGATGTCTGCTCTGATGTTATCAGTGAGATCAAGCCTAAAGGATCCACACAAGGTAAGGTTAATTCATAAAAGTCAAAGGGAGACAACAACAACAAAGGGAAACTTGCCTCCCAAAGTGGCAAATATGGTTTTTGAGTATATTTTATTATTGATTATTGAGAACAGTTGACTGTTGAAGTTTTGAACAACATACTATTTTTGGATATTTTGGATATTATATGTTGGATATGGTTTAAAATATCATTAATATTTAATTTTGAAATTATGAGAATGACGATGGGAGCCAATAGGAAGGATGTGTTTGATTGATTGACTGTTATGTTTATTTTTGTTAAGAAACTAAAGGGAGTCACAAGGGGTCCCACCTACTAGTTAATATTTATTAAAGACCCTTATAATTATTATTATATTAATTCTTCCCCTAAACTAAAGTTAGTTGAGTTTTAGTTAACTTAACTAAAAGAGGTAGTTGAACTACCTCCACTAATTTGGAATGCTTAAAGGCAAAGTGAGAAGGACGAACAAGAGGAGGATAGAAGGAGAAAGCATACTAAGGTCTTCTCTTGAGTTTTATTGAGATCGTTTAGTTTTCATTCATTATTTAATTCATTAAAATCCTAATTCTCTTTTATGACAGTAGGGTTCTATTATAGACCACAAGATTCAAGGCTGAATTACATCATTCAGACACTTGTTTTCAGAGGTGTTGATCTATCTTTGATAGTATGTGTAGACTTGTCTATTTATGAATTAAATTTCATGAATGATAAAGGATATTGTGCAAAGTCGAGTGGGCAACAATCTATGGAAACATGATCTAGATTTTAAAGTTCAGTTCCTTTTGTATGGTTTTCATCAAGGACATCTAAGTTTATCTTTGGTCCAAACTCCCGTAGGGATTTTTGGAAAGCGAAGGATTCTTTTGATTTCTTGGAATGAAATATGCGATTGTTATTCTATCTCATCTGTGTTAATATTTGAATTGGTAAAAAAAAATTTGTCTCCACATTTAATTTTTCATCTGTTATATTCAAAAAACTATACAAAAATGTTGAATTTTACAAAGATCTTTTATTTATAAAAAAATCAGCCTAAGACCTTGTAACTAATACTTGTGTATTAGAAAACAAATTTTGACGCTATAAACATAGGGTGATATTCTAGTATATCTTTCCTTAGCCAAGCAAGATCTGAAAATGCTTGAGTAAAATTATTTCATATCTTTTCCTCAACATTTATTTGGCGACCATACTGGGGAGATATTCCATATCTCTCTGTTTGATTTTTATACTTGATTATCATTGAATNGATCTGAAAATGCTTGAGTAAAATTATTTCATATCTTTTCCTCAACATTTATTTGGCGACCATACTGGGGAGATCTTCCATATCTCTCTGTTTGATTTTTATACTTGATTACCATTGAATATATTTACATTTATGATATTGATTCTTTGACATTTTTATTTCTTAATGACTGTACTTGTAGCAAGGAAGCCCAATATCGAGCCCGATCTCCAAGATCAGGCCAACATTGCTCTAAACTTGTTTAATACCATCTTAGATACCGCTAATACCTGGGTTGAGCTTAATCTCTCATGGGAAACAATTGAACAAGGCATAAGTGCCCAAGAACGTTGGGAAGATAGGCAAAGACAACCTAGGAATCAACCATAGCTTTCTTTTTCCTTTAGTTTTGATCTTCTTTTCATGTTCTTAGACCCTTGTTTTTCTAGGAGAAGATGAGTTTTATCTAATCCTATTGTTGAAATAGGAATAAGGAACATTGTGTTGTCAACCCAACAAATTTCTCTAAGGAGAACGTTATCTGATTCATCTAATTCATCTCTCTCTCCCTTACCAATATTCACAAGATGGCATCTAGTGGTGGCTCTGGTGGAACAAGAGGTGCTTCTTCATCTCAGTCTTCAGCTTTGTCAGTGATTGGTAGTTTGTATAGTCACCAAATCCCTGTCCAATCTACCACAAACCTCGCCAAATTAATTAAAAATTATGGGCTTTTTCAGTTTGAAGAAGATGCTACAACTAACCCATGACATGTTTCCTCCCCTCTTAACCTAGCACCTGCTACTCGTCCACTTCCTAAATTCAAAGAGACTCTCCCTAGGTTTTAAGGGAATAACACTCTCACTACAAATGAAAACTTGGTGTCATTTTCTAATGCCTATCACAACATATGAGCCAATGAAAACTATACTTGTATGCACTTATTTGTGAATTCCCTTGAAGGGAAGCTTGTGTTCGATTTCTTTGATCTCCCTCCTAATATTTTATCTACTTGGGAGGAGTTAGTCTATTGGTTCAAATATACCTATGGGAAATCCAAAATCCCAACCAAACAGTTACGGGAGTACAATAACATCACTTATAATGATCATGAGACTATAAAGTCCTTCAACATGCGTTTCACCAAATTATACAACCAAATCCCTGAACTCATTCACCCTCAGAACAAAGTCACTTTCATGCATTATTATAATGCATTAACTTCCCTCTATCATCATAGGCTTGAGGAAAAAGCCAGTGATAACCTTGGTTCCACTTTTCACACTTGTTTAGAGTATGAAGAACAAATTGAAAGAACATGTCTTCCTAAGGCAGACTCAGTTAAGAAGACGGACATGTCCTCCCTCTTACAGCTTGTACAAGACATGAATAATTAGATGATAGCATGTGAGCAGAAAGGAAATGTCCCCTCTCTTACCCCTGGAGCTCCGTATTCTTCTACACCCCCCTTTAGAAATCCAAATGAAAATAATTTTCAGCCTAAAGCTATCATGCCTCATAGTTGGTGTAAATTTTGCGAGGAACACCATGAGGAGAGTACATGTGAGGTGAAGAAGATTGCCAGAGATAAAATACTTGGTAAGAGACTTGAAACTACTATAGTTGTCCTAGACTTTGTAGAGCCAGAGGATGTCATGATCATAAATACTAGGAATAAATCCTATGCTCCTAAAAGAAAATATTATCTTCCCCACAGTTCTTCTAGCACAAGATCATCTTTACCAGCTTATATTGTTCAGGTTCCTAAGGCTCCTGACAGTCAAGGAACTACCTCCCCTATACCATCTTCCAAATAAAACATTCTAAATCAGTTGTCCAACATCAAAGAAGATGCAACCTTCCTGAACATGGTTTTCGTCCCTGAACAACAGAAGCATCTAAAACATTTCATAGACAGAAAATATTATGTTGTAGACAACCTCTCTGAAGAGGTAGATGAATATGATTTGTCTATAAATAAAGTAGGTGTACATAAATTTAGACACCTTGTAAAAAAACCCTCGTTTTATATTTCTGTAAATATTATGGATAAGATTGCCCATTGTTGCCTCATTGATGGCGGTTCGGGACCAAGTGTAATTTCAAACATTATTATGGAAGATCTAGGATTGTCTTGTACAAATGAAAATGCCAGAAGCATGCTCTCTTATAATAGTCTACAACAAATGACCATAGGTGAAATCAAGGACATGAACTTGGTTTTGTGCACGCACCCTGAAATAATGACAACCCTTAATATTCAGGTAATTTATATGCCAGTGAGTAACTACTTGATCATCTTAGGAAGAGTTTGTCAAGATTTGATGGGTGTATACCTCTCACTCGATGAGACACACTTATCCATTCCTAGGAATGGTAAAACATCATAGTCCTAAGAGAGGGGAGAATTTCACCTTACATAGAAAGTGTCCCACAATCTAATGGGAATTATGTCGTCGAAGACTTAGGAGTGTATTCCATCTTTTTCTATGAGGACAACACTACCTTGGAACAAATCGACTTAGATGATGGGATGTGGCATATTCACTTTGATGGTTCATGATCCAATGAAGGAAACAAAGATTGTATTATCTTGTACTCTACTGTGGATAAAATTCATAACTTTTCCTATAAGTTAGAGTTTGCTTGCACAAACATTGTCACTGAATTTGAAGCATTATTGTTAGGTATTGAAAATGCCTATAATCTAGGTTGTGGTCACCATACAATTTTTGGGGATTTTGAACTTGTTGTAAACCTTATACATCAGATATACTCTCCTAGCAACAAGTGAATGAAACGCTACACGCAAACTATTTGGGAACTTATCTCAAAATTACTATCTTTCAACATCACTCATGTTAAAAGGGAATTGAACTCAATGAATGACCGATTAGGTGTTTTTCCAACTGCTCCTACTCAAAAAATTCTGCCACAAAGACCTGACTATACCTTTCAATATTTGTATTATCCACACATCCCTGACAATATAGAGTCATGGAAGCCCTTCCCTAGTGATGAGAGCATATGTTCTTTCATTCAAAATGAACCTTATAAGTCTAAGAAAATTATATCAATGGAAGATAACAAGATTCCTAAAGGCTTGACTCCTCTAGAAATTTCATTTTCATCAAGTGATGTAGGAAAAAAAGAGAAACATAAAGAAGAGGAGTCTAAAAGGAAAGTGAGTGAAACCATTTCCTTGAACATCAGAACATTTGAGTCTCCAATGAATGTTAAAATAGGTTCCCAATGTTCTGTTGAAGAAAAATTGAAGTTTGCTAGGTTGCTTGGTGAATTTCAAGATAATTTTCCTTGGTCTTATGAGGATCTTCATGGTTTTTCTCTTTCTTGTATACAACATGCCATTCCTATAAAGGAGGGAATAAAACCAGTGAGGGAAAAACAAAGACCCATTAACCCTGCACTGGAAGAAACTATTTGAAAGGAGTTGTAAAAAACCTTGAAGGTTGGGATCATTTTCTCGGTTAAGTATTCTGAGTGGGTTTCGAATCTGGTTCTCGTTCGGAAAAAAACTGGTCAAATCATATTATGCGTAGATTTTCGCGCATTGAATAGGGAAATTATAAAAGACCACGTTCCTCTCCCTAATATGGAAATGATTTTTCAACAAGTTGCAGGGTCACATATGATGTCCTTACTTGATGGTTTTTCTGGTTACAATCAAATCAAGGTAAAAAGGGAAGATAAATATAAAACCACTTTTATTACTCGTTGGGGCACTTTTTCTTATGAATGTATGCCTTTTGGATTATCTAATGTAGGTGCCACTTTTCAAAGAGATGTGCAAATATATTTTGACAATTTGATCGGCAAGATTATTCAGATCTATCTTGATGAGTTAACTGTGTATTCTAAAAACCGATCCAATTATTTTGGTCATCTTAAAAGAGTTCTAATGTGATGCAGGAAATTTGGAATTTCTCTAAATCCTTCTAAGTCTATTTTTGGTGTTACCAAGGGAAAGATCCTTGGAAACATTGTCTCTGATTTAGGAATAAGCATTGATCCTGAAAGGATTGTTGCTATCTTAAATCTACCTGCTCCTACTTCCATGAAGGAGGTTCAAGCTTTTATTGGTGTTATTAACTTTGCCCATAGGTTTGTTCCTGATTTTGCTGTAATGGTCAAGCCAATTCATAATCTTATTAAGAAAGATCATTCCTTTTCTTGGAAAAATGATGTCGAAAATGCTTTTGTAGGAATCAAGAAAGCAATCACTTATGCATTGGTTTTGGTGAAGCTATATTTTTAGAAATAATTTATGATATATACTAATGCCATAGAGGAAGCAGTTTATGCTATCTTCATGCAAAGTGATGACCAAGGTAATGAAAAACCAATGGCTTACATGAGTCAAATCGCGTATGTTGATGAATTTAAATATTATTTTATTGAAAAAAATGCTTTCTCTCTTGTTAAATTTGTTGAAACATTTCACCACTTCATATTAGGTAAGCACACGTTGGTAAAAGTCCCTTTACCCGTTGTCATGCTTTTTCTCTCATAGACTTATCTTTCAGGAAATCTTGCACATTGGCTTACCAAGATCCAGGAGCATGATTTAACTATCGTGACTTCTAAAACTATCAAGGGACGTGACTTAGCCCTTCACTTAGCTCAACATGATGAAACTAGTGAAGAAATTGATGAAGAAGATAACGTTCTATCAACATTGTTCTACATTGATAGTCAAATCCTTCCTGTGTCTAAACATCCTTGGTATAAAATTTTGGTTTACTATTTGCAAAATCAAATATGTCTAGATAACTTAGACACTCATCAAAGAAGAAGGATCTGTCTCGAATCTGCTAGATACGTCATTATAGGAGACTTCTTGTTTAGAAGATTTGTCGATGGTATGTTGCTTCGTTGTGTAAACAATGAGGAAGCACATAAACCGTTGCAAGAAACTCATGGTTCTTCAAATTATGTTATTCGTGTAGGAGGTCATTTTTCTACTAAAACCACTACTTTTAAGATTATTAGAAAAGGATACTATTGGCCTCCAATATTTATTTATTCTTATGTTTTTTCGAGATCTTGTGACAAGTCTCAGAAATTTGCTGGGAAAGAACGCCTTTCATCCATGCCCTTACAACCTGTCCTCCAAAAATCTCCTTTTTTAAAGTGGGGTTTGGAATTTATTGGTCCTATTAATCCTTCGTATTCAACAAGACAAGTCTTTATCTTGACAACCAGAGACTATTTTACAAAATGGGCTAAAGTTGTCCCGCTTAAACATTCGCAGGATGAGAAGGTAATTTCTTTCCTCGAAAATAATATTTTTTCCAGATTCGGACTTCCTTTGGAAATTATTACAGACAACGGTCCCACTTTTATTTTTTCTAAGCTAACTGAATTTTTAGCTAAGTTGGTGGTTAAAAATTTTACCTCATCAGCTTATTACCCCCAAGGAAATGGGCAGGCCAAGTCTACTAACAAGAATCTGGTAAGTAATCATCAAAAGGCTCATCGAAGATAAGCTTCGTCAATAGAAAAATCTCCTCACTTACACCCTTTTGGAAGATCGAACTACCACCAAGGTGATCACTGGTTGCACTCCTTTCTAGCTTGTTTATGGTCAATAAGCTATTATTCCTACTGAGCTGGAACTTTCCTCCTTAAGATTAATGCTACAGGTTGAAGAATTAAATTCTTCTGATGTTTCTCAAAGAATGAATGAACTTTTGTCTTTATAAGAGAAAAGGAAGTTTGTCTTGTATAATATAAAGAGAAGACAACAGACTGTTAAAAAATATTGCGACAAGAGTGTCAAGGATGTCAAATTTAAAGTCAATGAGAAGGTATTGTTGTGGGATTCAACTCATGCTAATAGAGGAAGACATTAAAAGTTTCAAAAATTATGGTTGGGTCCTTTTAAGATTGCTTTTGTCCTCGGTGAAAATTCTTATATTCTAAAGGACTTACAAGAGCGATTTTTTTCCTACAGCACTAACGGTTCTCACTTAAAACATTACGTGGAACCAACTTGAAGAGTTTAACATTGTTTGGAATTTTTTTGTATTATAGTAGTTTTCATTTATACTTTTACATATAGTAGTTTTCATTTTTGATTTCACATTAGTATTTTTCCATTTCGATATTTCATTTTCTATCATTTGATTTCTTCTTATTTCAATTTTGTTGTTTCATTTATGTTACGACTTTCTTTGATTTTGTTCTTTTGACTTCAATTTTTGCCAAAAATAAAATGTTGGATCATTTTTTCCATAATGACGCTTCTACAAAGTATTGTTAATCAATAACAATCAAGATTACATGGTTGTCATGATGTTTCCTTTAAACACATCATTGAAATTGTTATCTTCTTTCGCTGTTGTTTTATGAGATAGTTGGTTTTATCTTGCTTTTGCTTTCCTTTTCTTCATCCATTTCAAGATTCAAAAGATAAAGTTCATAAAAAATTTCTTCTTGAAGTCAAGAACAATTTTTAGTTGAATGATTATGCTTACAGGGATAAACCCCCTCATACTTAACACTTTCCATGATTTATTCCCGAATTCCCAGTCATTTTTCAATTAAATATGCTCACTTCCCCCTGTTTCATAATCGTTGTGATTTTTATCTTCTTGATATGATGTTACTAGTCTGCAAAACCAGACATTCTGAGTTCTTAATCCGTTGGAAAAAAAATTCCTTGTAGAGTCGCTTATTTGTTGACGATTAAAATTGTAACGATGAATTACACCCACAAAGTATTGCTAAAGGCCTATTATTTAACTATGCTAATAATATAATGCTAGTAGGTCAAACCCCCTTATGGACTAGAGGTGCGAGGATAGACATATCACACATTTTTTTGCTGTTGTTTTTTATGCTGCCTACACATTCCTACATTATTGAGGATGCAGTCTTCGTTTCATTTTGACATGGTAATAGGTGGATGATGCATTTTGTGGAATGTTTTTTGTGATCCAAAACATTTTTATGGTTATGAGGAGAATGTTATTTACAGTTTCTATGATTTATCCATGTCACTAATGCTTATGATCAATTACCTAGCCAGATATATGCAAGAGATATTTTAATGGTAGCATGATCAAATCAAGAAACAAACTTATGAAAAAATCCTAAAGGGAAAGAAGTTATATGTTTGAGATATGATAAAGGATTGTATGCAAATTCAAATGGAAAAGTTAAAGGATATTAGTGTTAGTCCTAACTATCATTCTATTGTTGATAAGTCAGCTATGTGAATTTCATTAGATTTGAATGGGGTGCATATAACATTTCAATATGTATTATGGCATGGAGTTATGGCAAGGGTTAATGTGTAAATGATATTGGGTGGCGCACTATGCAATGGATATCGTCGTAGATTTGACAATGGTTTGGCATTGAATACATGGTTTAATTGACTGGTGAATGTAATTCTTGTTAGGTTGTCTCGTACTTCTAATTGAATAGGCCTGGTGATGGAAGCGATGCACATTTATTGCATGTCACTACATACTCCCCCTATCGATCGTCACCTAGGATTGTTCCATTGTTGAATTTTTCACTCTGTTGGTTGTGAAGCTCCGCATTTTCAGGCTCTTGGAAGAAAGAAGGCTCGATCAACTCACCATTTAAGCATTTTTCCACATGCATGATTCTTTTTCTCTCCATCCATGAGGTATTCTCTGTTGTATGAACAAATTATGGCTCAATGATGTTTGGATTTTGTTGGTTCTTGAGAATTTTGATTATGTACATGTGTGTTATAGCTCTCTGTGATGACTGTAAAATGTTTGCGATTGCAAGAAAAAGAATTGGGTATTTTAAGTTGTGCATTGACTGGTTGCTTGGTTAGTTCAGTATCATGATGGATCTCTGTGGAATAATAAGTGAATGGTGGTACATATGGATATACATTGATGATGGAGGGTTTTGTTCTATGTATTACCATTGGTTATTTCATTCCCTCACAGTCATGATTGTAACCCTTACCCAGTCGCAGAGGGATTGCCAAAAATTACTATTTTTTTTATTCAAACCCCGAGTCATGGTCGTTGTCCCATTCTTACTGTCTTTTCATCAAAGTATCCCAAGATCCAGTTTTGGGTGACACCGGCATTAATAAATGCATGTATGGTTGTGGATTGATACAAGTTTTATCTCAACGCTATGTCAAAAGGATGTGTGTGTCCTCACTGGTGTTGTTGTCAAGTTGTTCGGCTCTTAAGTAATGGATATAGATGTTATATCTCTGTGTTTTATTTTAATAACTGCCACTGTTCAATTAAATTTCACCTCTCCTCTGCAAGTGTTAAACTCACTATGTGCACTAGCTATTTTAGCCTACCTGTATTTTCTCTCCTCGGTGGTTAACTATTGGTTCCATTTCCCAGACTGTGAGTAATAAGAAGACTGTGTGGCTCACTGTTGTGTCTTTTTCAAAAGTTATTTTTGTGTGTGGTTGATAAGTATCAGAATACCTCCAACTCTTTGTGTTATTGTTAAAAGATGAACGCACTCTTGTTGTCTCCCTGCATTTGATTTTGACAGAGCTTGATTTAAATTCCAACTGTTTTTTCTCTCTTCGGGCACCTTCTCAGCTATCGTTTATTGGTTTATTAGTGAAGTGGTTATGGAGGTCTTTTAAAAAAAAAAAACACCCTCTATCGTCGAGTCTATGTCTCATACTTCTACAATTAGTTGAACAAATACAAATGGAAACAAGAATTTGTATACAATCAAGAGTTGTCTTATTTTAATTATGGTTTCACTCACTGTGTTTTTACTAGCATGGTCTTGATTGCATATGGAGACACTTGTGCTAGTTTTTTCTAGGCCCGATCAAGGTTATGGATAGTTTTAAACAAATGATGTCTGTGTGTAGTTTGTTATGTTCGCTTCATATATTATATTGGATCATCGTATAGATTACCAATGGTTTTAAAAGAAATTTATACCCACAGAGATAACGCTCGAGGTTTTTGTTTTGGTTGACTATTGTTTCATTTCAAGGTTTTGTAATTGATATGATGAAGGATAGGTATAATCAGGAATGATTTGAAGTCTATTCACATTTTAAAAGGAGACTCGTGTATATTTTAATTGGGCCCGATTGTTAATTGGTTAATAGTGGATGTTGATTGTTATTGTGATACATTATGGACTATTAGGGATAGATGTCGAGCTTAGTGTTGTGCATTATTTTGATTATTATATTTTTTAAAAGAAAAAAAAGAAAGGAAGGGATCAACGCTTTATTAAAAAGGACCGTTGAATGGAATTTTTTTTTTGTTATGAGTTATGATCGCACAGACTGTTATGAATTAATGAATTCTGAGAAATTTAATTATTGGAACAACAAGAAGTTTGGTATACAGTTGAGAAACAATGAATGTTGGTTCTTTTTGGATTGATTTTAATAGAGGGTTGTGATTATTGATTACTTAATTTGTTTTATGAAAAATATCCATTAACTTCCCTATCATTCTCTCACTTTTTCGCACATTATGAATCCCCTCACAATCCCAGATTCACTTTGCATGCCCTGTTCTTAAAATTAAATTAAAATTAAATGGAAACCATGTATTACTTTAATTAAAGGATGACACGGAGATGGGTCACACTTGATATGATTTTGTTATTGTAACACAGTTGATTGTTTAATTATTTGTTGAGAAGTAATAATGTTCTTAATCCCTTTCATTTTATCACTTTTCTGCTCAATACAACCCCCTTAGATATCCCAGAACCCTTATTCACCCCCTACTCGTTGACAAGTATTAAATGAATTTTATGGATTGGATTGCATGGGTATGATGTGTTTGTTGAGCCAAACTTTGTTTCATATTAAAAGGGATGTCACGTATGGTTTTTTTAAGAATCTAGTTTCTAATAAACACTGCATACATGATGAGCTTCTTTAGCAGAGGAAGCCATGGATGAAATAATGGGGGCAGAGGGAATTGGAACATAGGCCCTAGAAGGCCTATATTTTCAATACATTTTGATGCAGATCCATAAGAGTTCTCACCTATACATTCTTCCCATACAAGTAAGAGAATCAAAACCGAAGCCCACCACATGCATGATAAAGGCAAATTTCTTGTTGCACCCTCCTCTCTCTCAAGTGATTCAGCCAAAACCATTTCATCCTGCATGCACCTGAGAGATGACTGCTCTCATGTTATTATTCATATCAAACCTAAAGGATCCACATATCCTAAGGCTAATTCCAAAAATTCAAAGGGAGACAACAACAACAAAGGGAAAATTTCATCCCAAAGTGGAAAATATGGTTTTTGAGTATATTTTATTGTTGATTGTTGAGAACAATTGACTGCTGAAGTTTTGAACATACTATTTTTGGATATTTTGGATATTATATGTTGGATATGGTTTAAAATATCATTGATATTTAATTTTAAAATTATGATAATGATGATGGGAGCCACAAGGAGGTATGTGTTTGATTGATTGACTAGTTATGTTTATTTTTATTAAGAAACTAAAGTGATTCACAAGGGGTCCCACCTACTAGTTATTATTTATTAAATACCCTGATTATTATTATATTAATTCTTCCCCTAAACTTAAAGTTAGTTGAGTTTTAGCTAACTTAACTAAAAGAGGTAGTTGAACTACCTCAACTAATTTGGAATGCTTAAAGGAAAAGTGAGAAGGAAGAACAAGAGGAGGATAGAAGGAGAAAGCATACTAAGGCCTTCTCTTGAGTTTTATTGAGATAGTTCAGTTTTCATTCATTCTTTAATTCATTAAAATCCTAATTCTCTTTTATGACATAAGGGTCCTCTTGTAGACAACAAGATTCAAGGATGAATTACATCATTCAGACACTTATTTTCAGAGGTGTTGATCCATCTTTGATACTCTGTGTAGACTTGTTTGTTTATGAATTAAATTTTATGACTGATAAAGGATATTGTGCAGAGTCAAGTGGGCAACAATCTGTGGAAAGATGATCCATATTTTAAAGTTTATTTTTTTACTTTCTGTCAGAAGCCCTTTTGTATGGTTTTCATCGGGGACATCTAAGTTTGAGTTTGGTCCAAACTCCCTCAAGGATTTTTGTAAAGAAAATGATTCTTTTGATTTCTTGGAATGAAATAAGCGATTGCTATTTTGTCTCATCTTTGTTAATATGTGACTTGGTATTTTTTATTTTGTCTCCACATTTACTTTTGCATCTGTTATATTTAGAAAATTATATAAAAATGTTGAATTTTACAACAATATTTTATTTATAAAAAAATAAGCCTAAGCCCTTGTAACTAATACTTGTGGATTAGGAAACAAATTTTG
>SNQJ01S0107521.1:27374-57005 GCA_010110895.2 Picea sitchensis
GAAGAGGCCCCTCATGTAAAAGATCTTTTGATCTTATTTTGTGAGGGTAGTTAGGAGAGCTCTGAGAAAGTTAGAATCTGCGAGAGTATAGTAGATAGGAAGAGCCACGACTCTGTAAAAAGTCTGAGCTTGAACACATTGTAAACATAGGCATTTTATATTAATACAAACAACAATTTCCTGCATGTTATTATGTGGTTGCATGAATGTCTTCATGTGTTCATTATATGCTATATATGTATGCTGTAGGTGTGCGTTTGCAAGGACAGACAAAATTCATTGTTTGTTGGGTTCTTTGAGGCTTCATGCCAAGAGGGTGTGATAGAACATTGCAGGTTCTGAAAGCCAGTGCATAGATGCACTCCTGAATTCTATGGAGTTTGGGCAAGGACGTGCTAGGAGTGTGCACTAGCTGAAGTTTTAGTCTCAGGAAGGAAGCCTCAAGGTTGTTGAATACCTTGGAGGTAGGACTGTGCAGAGGAAAGCACAGAAGAAAACAAAATCTCTGAGGAGTTCTATAGAGCTCTGCTAGTAGGGAATTGAGCAGATGCATGGGTTGCATTGAGGAGAAAAACTCTATCTTACGTTCAGAGAAGAAAAAAATTCTAAGGAATTCTAGGAAAACTCTGCCAGGAGGGCATTGAGCAAGTGCACAGAGCACACAGGAGAAATCTACCTAGAGTTCGTTGAAGGGAACAAGATCACTGAGAGATTCTGCAGGAGCTTCACCAGGAGGGTGTTGAGTAAGTGCCATTTTGCACAAGAAGAACTATTAGAATTCTGAGGGAGAAGGAAGTGTCAAGAGGACCTTCACAAGGTTATTGAATACCCTGAAGACTCAACAAGGAGTTGCTTGAGCAAGAGACTACCAAGAGGGCATCGGATTCTCCATTTGAGGGAGAAAAAAGGGTTAAGTCCCTTAGAGGTCTGAGCAACAGAGAAGCTCAAGACAGATAGGACCTTTGTGTGTGTAGATACCCTGTAGGAATAAAAGAGGTCGAGAAAACCTTTCAGGGTTTCAGATAAGAGAAGCTCAGGAGGAAGAGTGCTTTCAAGCACAGAGCCTTGTAAGTAGTAGCAGAGGCCGAAATAAGACCCTTTGGAGGGTTTGAGTTCGAGGAAACTTAGAAGGGAAAGCATTTTCTAGAACGCAGACAGAAGCTGCGACTAGAGGCTTCATAGCAGGAACAAAGGTCGAGGCATTTGATAAGTTTAATTCTTCCAAGGATCGGGAAAAAACAGGAGCTCACGAGGGGGAGCACAGCTGTCGTCGAATTAGGTCGGGGACAAGATCTGGATTGTCGAAGTTGCACGTCCAGGTAGCAGCAGGAAGAGAACAGATCTGAGCTGTCAGATCTTGGTGCATGGATCGATAGCCATCGGATTTGGGAGGAGATGCACACGGGTTAACATCACATAAGCAAAGGAGAAGACTCGCAAAAGTCCTGAAAGAATCGGGAGTGTCCATCTCATAGGATGTGTGGCCAAGATTAGGAGCCATCGGGATTTCGAATACCGGAAGTTCGAAGGGTTAGGAATTGGGGCATCAGGATTCTTGAAGTCGCGAAATGCAACATAAGAGAGGAGTAGGGCTGCGGTCATACTTGAGATCGGCATTTCGGGGATCGACACTTCAGCTGTCCCGAGGACTAAGAGATGGGGTTCTTGGTATTTGAAAACCATGAAGTAGACTGCGGTTACGGGGAAAGCAGTCACATGGAATGAGATATGGCAGGGGGGCTAATCACCGTTGAGCACCATTTCAGAGTTTTGGTAATTCAGAGATCGGAGGATCGAGGAGGCAGAGGCTCTCGACATCAGGACTCAGGGAGTCCCAAAATCCAAAATTCCCTTTTTGGGAAAGGGTCGTGGCCGCGCGGAGATGAAAGCTTGCGCATTGGTGAAATTGCAAGGTCCAGGTAGAGTTTTCATATAAGGACCTGTGGAATGGTTTTGTAAGGTCTGAAGGAAGGCCGAAAGAACCATTTCGGTTCTGCAGACCCAAAGGATAGAACAATCCTAAGACCAGGAGGTCATGCAGAACCTGCTGAGGCAGGGGGTGCTGCGCCAGTGTGGTATCAGAGCTAGACTCTATTTGTATATTTTAGGCAGAGGGAGAAAGAAGAGAAAGAGAATACTCTGGTACACATATGTTTGGTATTAGAGGCATCTTGCAGAGACAGACAAAAGGAGACAGAGCACTGAGACTTTGTGGAGATTGTTGCAAGTGCGCAGTAGTCAAAAGGCATCAGGTCGACTGTAAGGAGAGGCTGGAAGCTCTCAGTTGTAGAGTTATAGCAGCAGTTTTCCAGAAGGGCAGACAAGTGTAGGGAGATGGCTACTGAAGGCCATGCACGCGATGGAAATAAGATCCATCAGCAGTAGAGCAAGGATCCGATGGACAAAGAGATCGCCGAGATCAGAGAAAGAATGCAAATTCTTGCACTGCAGATGCAGCAGGATGCAAGACCACATTGGGTGTATGAATGGCCCATGAGGATGAAGGTAAAATGGTTAGTCAGGGAATTGGTGGCCAAAAGACAGCGAAGGCTATTGAGAATGTGGCTGAGGCATGTTGAAAGCCCCAGGGATGATGCAGAGGAAATGGTTCAGTTATGTGAACCAGAGGCTGGGAGAAACCTCAACGATATTAAGGATGAACTGAGATCAACTGAAGATCTCAGAGACTTCCATGTGTGCATGAACTGCCAAGAGAGCAGAACGAAAATTCCCAATCGCCAAGAGGGCAATGAGATGAGATCACTGCGGGATCTCATAGACTGTCAGGAGGATAGGGAGGGAATTTCACATTTCCAAGAGGGCGATGAGATGAGATCACTGTGGGATCTCACAGACTGCCAAGAGGGCAGGACCGAAAATTCAGATTGCCAGGTGGGCAATGAGATGGGATCCGAGGATCTCATAGATTACCAAGAGGGCAATAGAGAACTCCCATATTTCCAGGAGGAAAGGAAGAGCAGATGAGATCAGAGCTGAGTTCATATCAACAAGGATAGCTGACAGAGAAGGAGGATCAAAGAAATATTCTGATGATTGGAGGAATCGAGATATTCCTGCCACATAGCCCAATTGACACCAGAACATGCGTTGCAGAAGAAACAACAGTAGAAAGACAACCAGCTGTGACTGTCGTGGGAAAAGAGTTGGAGGAGATGTTAGAGACTACCTAAGTAAAATAGGAAAAAGAGCATTTAGAAGAATGGCTCGATAGTTTCAACCAGGAAGCTGAAAAGGGGACAGCTGCAACACTGAAGCTGACAACATAAGAAGAACATGGAGGTAAGATAATTACTCCATGGAAGATGGAGCTGGAGATGCTGGAGGATTGTCTAAACAACCCAGAGCCAACGAATGTCTGGCATGAGTAGACAGTCATGCAGATTGCAAAAGAGGAGCATTCCGAGGAATTGCTCAGAAATTTCAGCCAGGGAGCTGAAAGGATGATGATCATTGCAGTACCGAGGTATGCAACGGAATATGAAGAAGAATACCATCCCATGGAGCAGTTGGAAGAAGTTGGAGACATGCCAAAAACATAAATGGCAGCAACAAAACTGCCACAGGAAGAAGATGAACAACAATTTAGTGATAAGATTGCAAAGTTGAACTTTGCAGCAGAGTGGACACTTAGTTCCATAGGGGAGGAAGAAGATGGCATGGGAGATCATCATGAGAAGATAGAATTTCAGCCGAGGAGACTACGTGAACAGATCTAGCCAGAGGAGCATCTAGACGAAGAGATCAAGCAGATCAGGAGGCTGATGTTGAAGTCAGCACATGAAGCTGCCAGTGGAGAGAAGCTGAGTAGAAGGGAGACATCAACAACAGTGGAGCAGCGAAAGCAACAACAACAACAGAGAGATGGAGCAGAGAGATAGCTCCAAAGAGTTATTTGGGATCTAGGTGGATTTCAACAGCCAGGGTGGAGAGCTCATGAGCAGGAGCTCATGATTTTTTCGCAGCAGAGGAGTATGATGCAGGAGCATCGCTCCTAAGCGATCCATGAGCCAGCCAACTTAGCATACACACACATTTAGTGGGAGGAGAGAGGCGCAGCCCTCTCACATTCAAATTTTGAATTTGATGTAATTTCATTTATGTATGTAAGGTCATGGAGCCATGAAGCTATGCCTATGCACAGGCTTTAGATTAAAGATAGCCTTAAATGGTTGTAAGGCTGGATCTAGTTCCAATCTGGACTAGACAAAAATTAATTGTAAATTCAATGTAATTGAATAGAGTAGGTGAGATGGTGGGAAGAGCTCGAAGAGCCCCCTCATGTAAAAGATCTTTTGATCTTATTTTGTAAGGGTAGTTAGGAGAGCTCTGAGAGAGTTAGAATCTGTGAGAGTAGAGCAGATAGGAAGAGTCGAGACTCTGTAAAAAGTCTGAGCTTGAACACATTGTAAACATAGGCATTTTATATTAATACAAACAACAGTTTCCTGCATGTTATTTTGTGGTTGCATGAATGTCTTCATGTGTTCATTATATGCTGTAGATGTATGTTGTAGGTGTGCGTTTGTAGGGACAAACAAAATTCATTGTCTGTTGGGTTCTTTGATTCAGGTTGGGTTCTTTGAGGCTTCATGCCAAGAGGGTGTGATAGAACGCTGCGGGTTCTGAAATCCAGTGCATAGATGCACTCCTAAATTCTACGGAGTTTGGGCAAGGACGTGCCAGGAGGGTGCACCAGCTGAAGTTTTAGGCTCAGGAATGAAGCCTCAAGGTTGTTGAATACCTTGAAGGTAGGACTGTGCAGAGGAAAGCACAGAAGAAGAAAAAATCTCTGAGGATTTATGTAGAGCTCTGCCAGGAGGGAATTGAGCAGATGCACGGGTTGCATTGAGGAGAAGAACTCTATCTTGCGTTCAGAGAAGATAGAAATTCTGAGGAATTCTAGGAAAACTCTGCCAGGAGGGCATTGACCAAGTGCACAGAGCGCACAGGAGAACTCTGCCTAGAGTTCGTTGAAGGGAACAAGATCACTGAGGGATTCAGTAGGAGCTTCACCAGGAGGGCGTTGAGTAAGTGCCAATTTGCACAGGAAGAACTATTAGAATTATGAGGGAGAAAGAAGTGTCAAGAGGACCTTCACAAGGTTGTTGAATACCCTGAAGTCTCTACAAGGAGTTGCTGGAGCAAGAGACTACCAAGAGGGCATAAGATTCTCCATCTAAGGGATAAAAAAGGGTTAAGTCCCTTAGAGGTCTGAGCAACAGAGAAGCTCAGGACAGATAGCACCTTCGTGTGTGTAGAGACCCTATAGGAATCATAGAGGTCGAGAAAACCTTTCAGGGTTTCAGAGAAGAGAAGCTCAGGAGGAAGAGTGATTTCAGGCACAGAGCCTTGTAAGTAGTAGTAGAGGCCAAAATAAGACCCTTTGGAGGGTTTGAGTTCGAGGAAACTCAGGAGGGAAAGTGTTTTCTAGAACACAGACAGAAGTTGTGAGTAGATGCTTCATAGCAGGAACAAAGGCCAAGGCCTTTGATAAGTTGAATTCTTCCAAATATCGAGAAAAAATAGGAACTCACAAGGGGGAGCATAGCTGTCGTCGGATTAGGTCGGGGACAAGATCTGGACCGTCGAAGTTGCATGTCCAGGCAGCAGGAGGAGGAGAGAACAGGAAGAGAACATATCTGAGCCGTCGGATCTTGGCGCATAGACCGATAGCCATCGGATCTGGGAAGAGATGCACGTGGGTTAACATCACATAAGCAGAGGAGAAGACTCTGCAAAGTCCCGAAAGAATCAGTAGTGTCCATCTCAGAGGACGCATGGCCGAGATCAGGAGCCATCGGGATTTTGGATACTGGAAGTTCGAAGGGTCAGGAATTGGGACATCAGGATTCCTGAAGTCGTGAAACATGACATAAGAGAGGAGTAGGGCTGCGATCATACTTGAGATATATATTTTGGGGATCGACACTTCGCCTGTCCCGAGGACTAAGAGCCGGGGCTCTTGGTATTTAAAAACCTTGAAGTAGACTGCGGTTATGGGGAAAGAAGTCACATGGAATGAGATATGGCCAGGGGGGCTAATCACCGTTGAGCGCCATTTCGGCGTTTTGGTAATTTGGAGATCAGAGGATCAAGGAGGCAGAGGCTCTCGACATCAGGACTCAGGGAGTCTTGAAATCCAAAATTCCCTTTTCGGGAAAGGGTCATGGTCGTGTTTGGTGGTCGTGTGGAGATGAAAGCTCATGCATTGGTGAAATTGTGAGGCACAGGTAGAGTTTTCGTATAAGGACCTGTGGAACGGTTCTGTAAGGTCTCAAGGAAGGCCGAAAGAACCATTTCGGTTCTGCAGACCCAAAGGATAGAACGATCCTAAGACCGAGAGGTCGTGCAGAACCTATTGAGGCAAGGGGTGCTGCGCCACTACATTATCAAAGGATACAAAGAACCTCAAGGACAACACAACCATGGATGTATTTTCCCTCAAGGAATTAACATACCGCATGATATCAACACTATATGATTAACTGGAAATGTGGAAAACATATATCCGAGACAAGAATCCATGAAAAAAGACAAAATAACAATTCAAAATTTCTGTCAACTGCATTATATTTTGTCTTTTTCTAACCACCCTTAGTTTTTGTCTCTTTTCTCCTACATTTGTTGTAATCCTAGGAAAGGAATATGAAAGGTCATCTTTGTAACAATTTATTTTTGGGGAATACGAGAACTTACATTAGGGAGTTGGAAAAAATGGTATAAATATGGGAAGAGACTTCCCTATAAAGGTGTCTCTACTTCTACTGTATAACTCCTTGATCTTATACATAGACTTCATTGGAATATATATATCGTTGTTCTCTCTCTTTGTTGGTATGTGCTTCTTAACAGGTTCATCATCCCACAAATCCAAATATGGAGCAAGGACGACACTAGCGAGGATCAAACGTCGTTTAAATGGTATGCCATTTGTCCCTCTCTGAACTAGTTTATATGACAATGAAATGTAAGGAGAAACTTGTGTTATGCCATGTTTTGTTCTAGCTTCTTGTTGAAGTTAGGGAGATTAGTTTGTGTCCACACTTACTGATTTGTCCGATAACAAACATACTTATATGAAATATTGTAACAATGAACCCTCATATCACTTATTGTCTTACATCCCAATGACATATTCCTAACATGAATTTCTTGCAACTTGCCTTGCTTTAATTTTCTTGGTTTGTTTGGATTGTCGTCGACATAGGATAGATTAGAGATTTAGTCCTAAATTTCTTGTGCTTCCACCTATAAGTTTATGAACCCCTGGGTTGACATTAAATGTAACATAAAGTATCACATATAATTCACCCGACAATATCAATCAAGACAAAGTGATTTTTCATTAGATAGCATGGACTTAACAGACCATCCCGATAGGCAGGTTTCAAGTTGATGAAGAAAACGAAATAAGTATACCATGGCTCCTACTTTCAACCATATGTGAATCTATGGGATTCATATAGGTGGAATCAACATACCAAAATCCTCTATTCGCAACCACCCAAATCTCTTATGAGTTCCTAGAGTTGAATGTAAGGCTATGCTACACAAGTATATTTCAATATTTATTCATGGGATCTAGCTCAAGTGGCCATGAGCCAAACATGAGACCTCTCCCCCAATTTGGGGAGGTCATAGTTCAACTCTCTTGATCCCCTTGGGATGAGGTGCTTGGAACTTAGGCACTAGTGGTTTACCTAGGTTACCACTTGTTAACAATGATGAAGTCTCCAATGGTTTCCCATACTTGGTTATAAGGAAGAAAAACCTCGAATGTTAGCTCAATTGGTCTTGTATGTAAATGTGGATCTTCTTAGAGTTTGGAGGTAACAAGTTTGACTATCTCAATCCCGTTTCAGTTAGGCATCCTAATCAGGGACAATTTACCCTATTTACCATCCATGGATCATGAGTAAGCATTGTGATGTTTTTCTATGAGGTTTTCTGTGGGAAAAAAAGTATATTTTAAGATTTAGTCCCCTGCTACATCAAGCTCATTGCATCTCATTGGTATTGACACTTATCTTATCTTCCTTCATGAAGGATAGATTCTCTAACTACTCCATGATAATAGGAAACCAAAAGGAGTTTTGACACCCAAAACACAATAATACTCTCCTAGTAAAATAATAATGAGAAATGCATATGACAATACCTAGTAAAATTTGAATAACTATAATACCTATCAAGCAACTATTATAGTTCAGAGAGATAAAACCTCAAAGAGGACACAACCCCCTAAATAGAAAGCTCAAAGACCATCTCCACAACTCCTTCTATGTGTTTTTGTTCTTATTATATTAATTTTGTCCCATTTTTTCATTGATACAAAGTTCCAGGGTCTCTTTCCCCCACTAAAAATATGCATTTCAATGGTTGTTCTATCTTGTGATGAGTTTGATTTATAACCTACTAACGTTGTGAAGGATTTGTAGTGTTGTTTTCTTGTTTTCCATTGTGTCGAAGATTGTTAAAGAGGACTCCAATGTGTGGATCTACCTTCCGTTGGTCCACAACTTGCAATCACTCCATGAAGGAGCTATCACATAGGTTTTCTTCACTTATTACTTTTCAGCTTTGGATATTTGCATGATAAAGGAAATACATAACTTTGTTTTCAACTTTCATGCTTGTACCTTCAAACTTCTATCTATGTCATTAGCTCCTATTTATTGATTGATTTTACTTGGTACACTCGTATCTCAAATAAACTGCAACACTGACATAGATCATTGGACCTCTCTATAGCACTAAATTTTGACCATGGAATACTCAATCCCAAATCTACACATAAGTTGTGCAGACACTCCAAGGTTTGAGATAAGGAAGTTTGGTTCTCTAAGACTATAAATAAATAGTCATAAAAAATATATGCATTAACTAATTTCCCAACCTCTATTTCTAGAAGAGGAATGCAACAATGTACACCCAAATTCACTTCCGGGTTCAGTAGATAACTAAGAACTTCAATTACTAATATAGAAGGATTTGGGTCTAGGGTAAACCCATGCCAAATATATTTAAAAAACCCAACCTCCTTGGAAGATCGTTTATTAATAACAATATAGGAGAAGGCATCCACAAATAGGGTTTCAATATTATTAATAAAGGATGGGCCAAACCCTAGAGCCTAAAGCGTTGCCACAATGAAGGGGCACTCTACCTGGTGATAGGATTTCTCAAAACCATTTGTTATAAACAAGGTGTCAAGATCATACAACTTTACCCACTTAATTCCTTCCCAAATTAGGGTGATAACATTGTTTATAATATATGCTCCTAATATAAATCATGTTTGTTCAAGGATTATGATATTGGGGAGAATGTACTAATACACAAGGTTAGGACTTTGGCTAAAATTTTATAGGATTTGTTAATCATAGTGATTTCTTTTGAAATGATAATAATCTCTAGGTTCCTAACCTTAGGAAGAAATTCTATAAGAACTTGATTAATTCTTGCAACTAGAGATCACTTGTGAAGGGATTCATGATAAATGTGCAATAATTCCATCTCCACAAACTCCCAAGTGGACTTGCAAAACTCACAGGGGAGCCCATCAAGTCCAAGGACCTTACCGATAGCCATTTCAAGAAAGGTTGTAGATATAGCATCTAGAAATAGGCCCAAGTCACATGATCTTCTTTGTTCTTTAGTAAGCTTACATGGAACCAAGTCAAGGCATTTTTGTGTGGCTTCCTATATTTTAGCAAAGAGGCCTTAGGTTTCAAAAATTGTTCTATAATGCTCTACAAATTATCTTTTAATTTCTTCTTGGTTGGAGGTTCGATCCAGTGAGATTTTTAGGGCCAAGTTATTTTCATTGGCTTCCTTAGAGGTCGAAGCCTTAAAGAATTAGTTTGCTCCCTACTTTTTAGAAAGTGTAGTTGTGCTCATAGTTGAACACCTCTTTCCCAAAGGATATATTCCACCTAGAGCATATGGTGCACCTTCATAGCACAATATTACTAGTATTCATCATAATGGATTCATTGTAAGTCATATATGAACCCCTCCAACTCGTTAATTTTTTTTTTTATAACTACGATGAATCTAAGCAATTTTCTTACCATACCCATGTAGAAAGGTGACCATTTTGGAGATGGTATATTTTCACTAGGCCATTCATCAAGGATCACCGCATGGCTAGGGAATCAAGTTCTACACAATACAAATATAGGAAAAACAATCATAGCTTTGGAGGTGGAAAACATTAAGGATATAATGGGTTTGAGGCACTCCCCAATATAGTATAAACCATATGTGTTGGTGGTCTAATAGAGTGGCTATGAAAACAACATGTATAGGATGACCTCCAAATGTGTCAAAATAGAAATAGTTTTATTCTGAGAGGAGGCCCTATCAAGTCTCTAGTAAATTCATTCCAACCCTTTCCTAAAATCCACCTAGTTGAACTAAGACTTGGCAGAATATTGACACCAACGTCGATTAGGGTAATACAACCCATGTTGAGCTCTCATAGCTAATGAATCCTAGGCACACCAACAATGCCACTTCTTGTTGGACATATTGTCATTGATGTGTTTTCATTGATGTCAACAGTCGAAGTCATTGCGATGTGATGATGAGTTGTTATAATGAATTTTCATTGATGACAAACATGGTCACAGAGGAAACTTGCGTAAAGAAGGAAAATATATTTGTCATTGATGACAAAGAGGGTCACAGAGGAAACCTGCGTAAATAATGAAAAGATATTTTACCCGAAGATGAACTCCCAAAGTGGACATGAGTCATTTGATCTAAGAAAAATTTTGGTAGTTATATTGATCGTTTGATCAAAGTAAAGTGGAAGGATATGATAAGCAAGGCCAAAGGCTCTAGATCCCGAATATTCGAATTCCCAAAAACCATTGGATCATGTTAATATTTTCATGTTAAACAAGGATCATTAGATGAAGTCAAATTACTCGAGGATTATTCTTCTGGGAATCTCACTACAAGAGAATTGGGAAGTGGGAAAAAGAGAATAACCTGAAGTCCTGAAGGTCAAAATGAATCTGGACCATTGATCTAGAACTAATCACAGTTGTTTGAGGAATCAAAGTGGAAGGAGAGTGTAATCACTTCCATGTTGACGACTTCAGCGCTGACCAACTCCGGTGAAAATTGGAGCAAAAATTACCTGGACCTCCGAAGCCCTGAAGTCCCAAAGTCATGAACTTTTGTTAACTGTCAGATTAGAGGAAGACCAGGGAAATCCTGTCAACCATTGATCTAGTCAGAGCGTGGTCAACTCTGACCTTGACCTAATTTGACGATAAACAAATCAGATGAGCCAACAAATCCCTAACCTCAGAGTTCCAAAATAAACAGAGGCCATAGGATCAAGACATGAAATATCTATGATAATATATCTATTCGACACTTTGCCAATTCAAGAGGATTAGATTAAAGTCTCAAAAGTATCATATTCCTGAAGCAACGACAAACATCAAATCAATAAGATTCTCCAGGATGAATCATGATCGTTAGATCAAGTGTAGTGGACAGATAAGTAAGCTACAAAAGCTATCGATCTAACAAAAGAATAGATCTTGACTGTCTAAGGATGAATTCAGCAAAAAGCCACAACAACCTTTATATCTGGGAGTTTTAGAGGAAGACCATCGGATCAACATCCGATTAAGTCATGACCGTTAGATCTCAGTGAAGGTAGATCAATGGCGGGGGGCCATTGCAATATTCAAAGGACAAGTTAACGTCCACATAGATTTCGGTTCCACAATCCATGACGATCGTTGATCGTCACCCGTTAAAAAATCGACTACTCACATTGGTCCATCCGCCAACATGCATCTTCCATTGCAGAACTTGACAACGGTTTTAAAGGTCGTGTTAGTTGGGACTCCACAATCATCCCTGATTGTAGATATCCACGCCAGTTTAAGCACAACAGTTGATCCGACATATAGATCAATGAATAAATCTTGGTCATCCATATCAACAATTGATTAAGTCATAGCCATTGGATTAAGCCAGTGGAAGGATAGTGTAAGGATTGAAGCTAGACCATTGATCTGGTTCCGAGAATCATGCTAACCATTAGATCAACCATTGTGAGAGGAAACCACTTTGGGAGGTTCAAACTCCAGAAGATTGAAGGCTTGTTAAGCAGAAATCACCTGAAGGCCAAAGTCAAAGATGATCATTTATCTAAGGTCCTCAGGAATGTTTCTTGTCCGTTCGATCGAGTACATTGGAAGGATAGTGTAAGGAGTACTAACAACTGACAATACGTTGTCACCATAGTTTTATGACTTATTCGGTATGTAAACAATCTAGAGGGATTGAACTTCTCATAGTTCGAGTAGCTTGGAGACCCGAAGCCACGAATAGCCAAATACTCGAAAAGAGAAGCTCCTTTGTGCCTAATCCCACGGTCCTATCTCCTGGACTTATGAAAATCTATAAGAGAAGGGAAGTGTTGATAAGAACTTCGACAGAATTTTCTTCGAAAGATTTGAATGACTGCAAAGACTAGAGTCCTGAAATGCCAAAGTATTGAAGTGAACGAGAACCGTCCACTCAATTGCAGATCAAGTCATGATTGTTGATTTGTTTGAAAACTATGGAAAATCCAACATTTTCCATATAACAGAATATCAAATATCGATCGTCCGATCTTCTTCGATGAAATGTACTCTGGAAGGTTGAAAGATTGCAGAGGATGGAAGTCCCGAAGGATGAAGTTTTCAAGTAATGATAGTCGTCCATCTCATTGTGAAATTAAAATGTGACCATTGATATTGAAAAGTGATCATTCACTCGTTTGGTGTAGCACCTGGTCACCACCTGTGGTCATATGGAATAGAGGTCTTGAAGAGTTTTTCTGTGTGAAATTTAACACACAGAATGAGAAGTTTATCTCAGTCGAGAAGGAACATTAAACCAAAAAATATCTGGACTTTGTCCTGATATATCTTAGGTAATTCAATACATACTATTCATTAGAGAGATAATAAAAAAGGTTAGATTTGATAAGCAAACATTGAAGAATCAAATAAGAGGCATGGGATTGAGTTAAAATAAATTGATCCATATCTGTTTTCGATTTATGAAAATCCCTCTCACTAATTTGAAAATCCTTCACGATAATGTTTGAATAATAATGAAGAGGAAAAAATGTTGTTATTATTAATATAAATGAAGAGGTGTGATGGTCCAACAAAGGGACACAATGCTTCATATATCACACCAGTTGGGAGACTATATAAGCAAAGAAGAACGATGAATAAGAAGTGTCTCTGTAGTCTAGATCAAAAGATCAAAACAAAAGAAGATTCCAAGAAGAATAACTGATGATTCTTATGAAGTGAGGCTAGAAGGGAGGAGCATGTAAGGATTCATATCCTTTACTAAGTAATTTCAGGGAGTTGGTTCTTTCTCAGGTTGGTTCCCTAAAGACAAGGGAGTTGGTGCTTCCTAGGGTTGGTGCCCTAAAGATAAGGGAGTTGGTGCTTCCTAGGGTTGGTGCCCTAAAGACAAGAGAGTTGGTTCTTCCTAGGGTTGGTGCCCTAAAGACAAGGGAGTTGGTGCTTCGTAGGGTTGGTGCCCTGAAGAAGGGGATTTGTGTTTCCTAGAGTTGTTTCACTAAAAAGGATTGGTTTCCTTCACTATTTCTTTATAAAACCTTGTAATTTATGTTAATTATATATTTATAATTGATTTTAAATGCAATTCCATTGTTGATATGTTGTGGTAAATAATAGAATATCAAAGTAAATGCTAATTGTTGGAAAAGGACAATATTGATTCAAACCCCCCTCTCAATATTTCCAACATTTGGTATTAGAACGAGTGCCTTCAGCACAGTTTAACAACTGGAAGGTAGATCCTGAAGATGGATCAACAAGAGGGAATGTCTAACAAAAAAGAACCATTATTCAATGGAGGTGGCTATTCTCTATGGAAAATAAGAATGAAAAGATTCATGTTGGCTCTTGGTTTTGATATCTGGAAATCTATTGTAGATTGTTACACTGCACCAACTACTCCACCCACAGATGATGCAGGAAAGAAAATATGCAATAACAACTCAAGTGAAGTTAATGCAATTCTAGGAGGGTTGACAAATTCTATATGTGTGAAGGTTATGCATTGTAATTCAGCTAAATAAATCCGGGACAATTTGGAGTTTGTATATGAAGGAGATAGCAAAGTCAAGGAAGCCAAACTACAGACCTATAGAACTCAGTTTGAAAATATGAAAATGAAAGAAGAAGAGAACATTATTGAATACTTTCATAGGGTAGATGAAGTGGTTAATTCAATCAAAGCAACATGAGAAGAAATTACAGATAAACCTATTGTGAAAAATATACTAAGGTCATTACCTATGAGATATGATGTCAAGATTTATACAATTGAAGATAGGCCATAACTTGACAAACTCGCAGTTTATCAACTTCATGGAATTTTTACAACATATGAGATGAGAACAGAGAACAGAAAGCCTTCAAAAGATGAAACAACCTTTAAGTCATCTAAAGAAAAGAAGAAACAAAAACATATGTCTCATGAAGATCAGTCAGACATATCATATGTAGAAGAGGCCAACTTTAAAAAGAAACTCCAAAAAGGATTTGGAAAATATAAAGGAAAGTTACCTTTCAAATGTTTCAACTGTGGAAGAATTGGACACTTTGCTAACAAATGTCCCTCTCCCAAGAAATAAGAAAATCATGAAGAAGTTCACAACCAGAAAAACCAATACAAGAAGAAATTTTGTAAGAAAAAGAAAAACTTCTACTATAAAGAAGACATCGACTCTTCATACATGAGTGAAGATGAAGATTTAGAGCTTCTATTTATGGAAATGAACACTCAAAATAATGATGTAGATGATGAAGAAAACTCTAAAATTGAAGGAGAAGTGAAGATAGAAGAAGAACTAATTAGTGCTCTGGAGGAACTAAGAAAGTATAAAAAGAAGAACAAGCTACTTAGGGCACAACTTCAAGAATTTGAAGAATCACATCAATCAAGAGAACTAGATGCATCAAGAACCATCAAAGAGTCAGAAAATACCATCTGTGATTTTAAGTCCCAACTCATAGAAGCTAAAAGAATTGAAGAAGTCATTTCAATACAACTTTGTGATAAAAAAAAAGTATGTGAGAAACTAGAAGCTCAGATTACGTTGTTAAAAAGTGAACTTGAAAAAGAAAATAAGATATCAAAATTTGAAAATAGTTCAAAATCTTGGATGAAATTCTCAATAGTTAGAGGTCACCAAAAAACAAGACTAGTTTGGGATACACCCAAGACTGAATCACTACATCAAAAGGATCTGTCAAAATACCAATCCATTACACAGATGCTCTAAAGGGCTCCTTAAGAAGAGAAGATAATAAGGCAAAGATGATACCATTGAAAATTGTTCCACATAAACAGAAATAAACATTCCCTACTAAAGTAAACAATGACAAGAATAATACAATCACCAGAAAGAATCCCCCTAATAAATATCTATTTATTGGATACTATTACTCTTCCAATAAATTTGGTCATAAGGAAGTACACTGCAAAGCTTATGGAAAATACAATAAAAAAAATGTCCAAAGATATAAGAACAATAGGTACAATACAGAGAAGAGAAACTACAACTCATTTGCTCCTTTGTAAAACTTCAATATTGAATGCCAAAAATGCAAAAACTATGGCCATAAAACCAGAGAATGTAGATTATCAATGCAATCCTTGAAGATAGGAAACCCTAACAAACATAATAAGAAGATATGGAAAATAAAATCTGAAGTACCAAGC
This sequence comes from Picea sitchensis, assembly GCA_010110895.2. Classification (NCBI taxonomy): domain Eukaryota; kingdom Viridiplantae; phylum Streptophyta; class Pinopsida; order Pinales; family Pinaceae; genus Picea; species Picea sitchensis. Next base: position 43,188 of record SNQJ01S0107521.1, read on the forward strand.
AAGAAAGATGACGAATATACAACATCTGAAATTGATGAAGTTAATAGTAGGATAATGGTGGGTAAAACTTCTAATAAAGAATATAAAAATCAAAGTCTTGCATATAAAATGAATCAAGCTCAAGAAAGGAGAACTCCTAAAGAAAATTTTTACACAATTACATAACTTGATAATGTCATGCAAGTATTTATGGTGCACAAAACAATGATGATGATGATGAACCTTCAATAGGAGATCAACCAATTAAGCGATGATGATCTTGGAGATTTTCAAAGACTATTTTAATGATCCATTGAAACTCCTTCTCAAAAATTAGAAACAAAGAAGGGAAGGAGAAATTAGGGAATATGTAAAATTGTTCCTGTTGATACTCCTATGAGTATTGAAGCACATAAAAATGAATAGATAACTAGGATCATCGAAAGCATCATGGTTTGATGGTATAACTCTATGCAGGTTCTTACATGATTTATTGCAGGTATTCATCTTTCTAGGAACAATGCAGGTTATGTATTCTCTAAGTAAATTTATGTGATATGGTCATGCATTGGTCCCAAAGTGGTTATAAGTGGACAAACCCTAAATGGAATTTAGTAGGTGGGAAAGAAATGGAGTGAGTGGAAAAGTATAAATACAAATATGATTCATTCATTTGTGAGAGAATGGGTAAGGAGGATATTGAAGTGTAAGAAAACTTCATGGTCTGGTTTTTGTGATGGTAGTTCTACAACAATGAGGTGATGATGAAGACAGGTCGAGTACAAGTCTAAAAATGAAGGGAAAAGAATGGAAGATGAAGTTTCATGAATAGTGATTGTGATAGATGTTGTAGCAGGTATTGAGATAGTGATTGGGACAGTGACAGACAAAATCTGAAGTTGTATTGGCTGGTTGATGTGTGTTTGAGTTGGATGGAAAACTAGATCAATTCTAGTTGGATAGATTGCATTCTATTGGCAAGCTAAGTCATGCGGCAAGCAGAGTATAAAGTCTCTCAGATGAATTTAGAGCATTGTACAGTAGAGAAGCATCATGGATAGAGATAGGTACATTTGGTTAGAGATCGATGAGAATCAATGGAGAGGTCCAAGGATCGTTTGATAAGTATGAGCTACAATTGCGCAGTGTTCTAGTAGGGTAGCGGTATCCACAGTGACAACAATATGTTGTATATAGTGGTATACATGAAATATTTTATAGATGATAGGGGGAGAGACCTTATTACGAAGAGATACCCTTTTAGAAACAAAGGGGGAGAGTAGTCATAGGCAGAGAGAGAAGATTCACAGGGGGATTCATTCAGTTGAGGCAGGTAGAGCATGATTGCAGGGGGACTTACCCGATTTCAGATTTTGGTTAGCAACATGCATACTGACATAGATTAATCATAGGGGGAGAAACCCTTTTCCATTGATGTCAAAGGGGGAGAGTAACTTCAGAGGAGAGAAGCATCATCACATGGATATTTTTGTATGAAGTTGGTGTGTTTCCATCAATGACAAAGAGGGAGATTGTTGGACATATTGTCATTGATGTGTTGTCATTGATGTCAATAGTCAAAGTCATTGTGATGTGATGATGAGTTGTTATGATGAATTGTCATTGATGAAAAACAGGGTCTCAAAGGAAACCTACGTAAAGAAGGAAAATATATTTGTCATTGATGAAAAACAATGTTACAGAGGAAACTTGCGTAAAGAAAGAAAATATATTTTACCCAAAGACGAAGTCCCGAAGTGGACATGAGTTGTTCGATCTGAGAAACATTTCGGGAGTTATATTGACCATTTGATCAAAGTAAATTGGAAGGATATGATAAACAAGGCCAAAGGATCGAGATCCTGAATAGACAAATTCCCGACAACCATTGGATCATGTTAAAAATTTTGTGTTAAATAAGGACCGTTAGATGAAGTCATGTTACTCAAGGATTATTCTTCAAGGAATCTCGGTCTGAGAGAAATGGTAAGTGAGAAAAAGTGAATAACTCAAAGTCCCGAAGGACAAAATGAATCTAGACCATTGATCTATAACTGGTCACATTCGTTGGATGAATCCAAGTGGAAGGATAGCGTAAGCAATTCCATGTTGACCAGTTCAGCGTTGACCAACTCCAATGAAAATTGGAGCAACAATTACCTGGACCTTCGAAGCCTCGAAATCCCAAAGTCATGAACTTACCTGAACTATTGAATCAGAGGAAGAACAAGAAAATATTATTAACCATTGATCTAGTCAGAGAACAGTCAACTCCAACCTTGACCTACTTCGACGATAAACAACTCAGATGAGCCAAGAAATCCCTAACCCCAGAGTTCCGAAATAAACAGAGGCCATAGGATCAAGACATGAAATATATATGGTAATAGATCTACTCAACACTTCGCCAATTCGAGAGGATTAGATCAAAGTCTCAAAAGTATCATATTCCCAAAGAAATGACAACCATAAGATCAATAATATTCTCCAGGATGAATCATGACCGTTAGATCAAGTGCAGTGGACAGATAAGTAAGCTACATGAGCCATCGATCTAAAAAAATAATTGATCGTGATCGTTAAAGGATGAATTCAACAGAAAGCCACAACAACTGTCATATCTAGGAGTTACAGAGGAAGATCATCGAATCAACATCTGATTAATTCATGATTGTTAGATCTTAGTGAAGGAAGATCGACAATGGGGAGCCATTGTGGGATTCAAAGGGCAAGTTAACGTCCACACAGATTTCAGTTCCCCAATCCACGATGATCGTCGATCATCACCCATCAAAAATTGATGACTCACATTGGTCCATCCACCAACATGCATCTTCCATTGTGGAACTCGATGACGATTTTAAAGGTCATGTTATTTGGGACTCCGTAATCATCCTTGATCGTAGATATTCACACTGGTTTAAGCACAACCGTCGATCCAAGATACATATCAACGAATAAATCCTGGCCATCCATCTTAATGATTGATTAAGTCATAGCCATTGGATTAATCCAGTGGAAGGATAGTGTACGAATTGAAGCTAGACCATTGATCTGGTTCAAAGAATCATGCTAACCATTGAATCAACCATTATGAGAGGAAACCACTTCGGGAGGTTCAAACTTCAGAAGATCGAAGGCTTGTTAAGGAGAAATCACCCGAAGGCCGAAGTCAACGTTGGTCATTGATCTAAGATCCTTAGAAATATTTCTCGTCTGTTCGATCGAGTACAATGGAAGGATAGCGTAAGGAGTACTAACAACTGACATCAAGTTGTCACCATAGCTTTATGACTTATTTGGTAGGTAAACACTCATGAGGGATTGAACTTCTCAAAGTTCGAGTAGCCTGGAGCGTTGGAGCCACAAATAGCTGAATACCGAAAGAGTGGAGCTCCTTTGTGCCTAAGACGACAGTCCTAGCTCTTGGACTTATGAAAAGCTATTAGATCAGGGAAGTGTTGATAAGCATCTCGACATAATTTTCTTCGGAAGAGTTGAATGACTACAAAGACCGGAGTCCTGAAACATCGAAGTCCCTAAGTGAATGAGAACTGTCCACTCAATTGCAGATCAAGTCCTGACCGTTGATTTGTTTGAAACCTCTGGACAAGCCAAGATCATCCATATAACAGAAGATCAAATATCGACCATCCGGTCTACTTTAGTGAAATGTACTCCTGAATGTTGAAATATTGCAAAGGCTGGAAGTTCTGAAGGATGAAGTTCCAAAGTAATGATAGTCGTCCATCTCATCTTGAAATTAAAATGTGATCGTTGATCTTGACAAGTGATCAAGCACTCGTTCTGTGTAGCACCTAGTGACCACATGTGGTCGTATGTAACAGAGGTATCAAAGAGTTTTTCTGTGTGAAATTTAACACACAGAATGAGAAGTTTATCTCAGTCGAGAAGGAACGTTAAACTAGAAAATATCTGGACTTTGTCCTGATATATCTTAAGTAATTCAATACATACTATACATTAGAGAGATGATAAAAAAGGTTAGATTTGATCAACAAACATTGAATAATGAAATAAAGAGGCATGGGATCGAGTTAAGAGAAATCGATCCATATCTATGATCGATTTATGAAAATCCCTCTCACTAATTTGAAAAGCCTTCATGATAATTTTTTAATAATATTGAAGAAAAACAAGCATTATTATTGTTAATCTAAATGAAGAGGTGTGACGATCCAACAAAGGGACACACTGCTTCATAGCTCACACCTGTTGGGAGACTATATAATCAAGGAATAACGGTGAATAAGAAGTGTCTCTGTAGTCCAGATAAGAAGATCAAAACAAAAGCTGAGTCCAAGAAGAAGAACCAATCATTCTTATGAAGTGAGGGTGGAAGGGAGGAACACGAAAGGATTCATATCCTTTACTAAGTAATTTAAGGGAGTTGGTTCCCTAAAGACAAGGGATTTGGTGCTTCCTAGGTTTGGTTCCCTAAATACAAGGGAGTTGGTGCTTCNTTCTTATGAAGTGAGGGTGGAAGGGAGGAACACGAAAGGATTCATATCCTTTACTAAGTAATTTAAGGGAGTTGGTTCCCTAAAGACAAGGGATTTGGTGCTTCCTAGGTTTGGTTCCCTAAATACAAGGGAGTTGGTGCTTCCTAGGGTTGTGTTGGCCCCCCAACAGTCTCCCTTGATTTTTTTGTAAAAATTCAAGGAGACCCCCTTGACCATTCAAAAATATTTCTTTCATGAAATTCGACTCTATCTTACTTGATCCAAGAAGATGATTTTATGGATTAATTTGGTGTGATAGATGGCTTGTAATGAATTCACAAAATTGTATCCACTAGATTTTTGGTCTTTTGATAGTCCTTTTATCTTTTTTCTGATTTTTTCTTATTTGAGCGGTTTGCTTTGAATTGTGTGAATAATTTTTTATTTAAATGTTTCCACTGGACATTATTACGTTGAATATGCTAACTATCGAAAGTGACTTTAACATTGGTTCTTCATTCTTATATCGATTATTTTTCATTTTGAATTTCTTGATTTTCAACATGAAAATTCAAAACAAGAGTGAAGGATTTTGTGATGTCTTTCAATGATTAGCAAATGGTTTCACAACATGTTTTTATTTTCAGGTCTTCTATGTTGGTTAATGAATGAAAAATCTCATTATTATCATGACTCGACAATGGAATCCACAAATAGATTTACTTTTATACACTTGTTCTTGTTTTCCTAATACTATTTGATGATATTTCATAAAGGAATGATCTCATTTGAGCACGAGCTAGAGAAACAGATTTCAATGAATACTCAATACATGATTTGCTTTGGTCTTACTCTTAATTTCCATAATCCTTATCATGAATTAAAACTATGAGCAATGGTTATGTATTTGGACCTTTCGTTTGAATTACATGACATTACAAAGGTCAATACTATAAAATTTCTTGTTACTATCATGTCATGGTTTTCAAGTCATTATTGTTATTACTTGGTCATTATGCAAATTTATTTGCAATTAGTTGTTTTAATGATTGTTCTTAATAACCATGTAATTCAAAAAAACCGATTTGATTACATGTTACACTATGTTTAAGACATAAGGCTAATAAAACAATTGAGAATTGCATTGTGTATCGTCAATTAAATGGAAAAGTGGCCCAAGAGTTGTCCAGTGATTTAACAATTCATTTTTGGACATTTGTTTATAGTTTGTTTGTAAAATAAACATAGATATGAGTTTTTTTTTTTTGTATTGTTTTATTATATTAATAATTAAATATTTGATTTAAAACAATACATAATGGAACATTCCATTGTTATTCTCAAATAGTTTTGTTATTATTAGGGTTTGATTTTTTTAGCATGAAAGACATTTAAATTATTTGTTTGATTTTGTTTGCTATTATTAATAATTGTTCTGATTGTTTTGTTTACAGGATCTCACACTACAAATAATGGAAGAGAGTTGGAATTGCTTGTTTTGGGAGAATAGTTGCTAAATGATTGAAATGAGAAAACTAAAAAAATCGCTTCACTTCTGAGGAGGCAAAATCAAATCTTCATTTCTGGGAAAACGGTAACGAATTTATGAAAATGATCAAAAACCCATCTACATAACAGAGCGTTCTACCTTACTCATGAGGATTTTCTCTAGAAACGACATGGTTTGGGAGATACAAGCATATCTTGGACATCAAAGTTTCTAGATTTTGTGTTGTAGTCAGCCTCTAATTTGACTTTTGTTTGAACAACCAAGGGATATCAGAGATTGATGTTTAGCATGAAATTAATTAAATAAAATTAGTTTATGTAGTCTGGGCTTATAAAAAGTAGATTAGAGCTCTGAAAGCAGGAGATCCAAGAAATTCAGAGGAGGATTTTTATCCTTTCTTTTTTGTATATTATTTATTTTGTAAACTTTTTCTTTTCAAAATGAGTAACAGATGGTTGGAATTTTGGGAGAATGGACCAGTATTTTCAAGGAAGAATATGAAATTCTAGATTTCTTAATGGCTTTTGTCGTGTGAGTAAAAGGGTTTTGTTTTCATTATAATATCTTTGATTATGGTTCATATTCTTTGAGTAATTGATTATGCATTGATTTAAATTAGCTTCAGTGTGTTTTATCAATACATGGTTAATTGTTATCATTTATGTATTAATTTTTTCAATCTTTAAGAGTCTATTGTCCCAATTATCTTGATATTGGTGATTGTATTATTTTGATACAAATCTTGTATTATATTGAGTTTATTCGTGTAATTCAGATTTGTAAAAATATAATTGTTCAATTCAGATTTTTCTTATTGTCGATTAATCTATTATATCTTCACTAAGGACCATGATTTGAAAGTTGTTCTTTTTGCATTTTAAATATGATTTAAATGGTCACTCAAAGTGATTTTTATCCTGACACTGTCACAATCTTAGAATTATACAACCTTCTGCTATAGATTTCTCTTAACACACAGGTTGTTGGAGCAACGTTATACAGGAAGGCACAACCAAAAGTTCTCTTTAAATATTGGCCAGTTATAGGTTAATGATTTTCTTTTTGTTTTGATTTATATTTTGAGAATGTAAATTAACATTTAAGCTTAAATACTTTGTTTATTTAAGTTAAAACATTATTATTTATATTCATTTATTTTCCTTTTTTAGTTTCAAGGTTAAAAATAGATTAGTAGTATGTTCTAGATCTATTTAATTTTTCCCGGGATTCGATTCTCTTGTACAACCTTAGTTTACAAGGTTTCTCGTAAATCTTGCACCTGCTTATTTGTATATGTTGTATATAAAAGTGAGAATAGTGAATGTATATAGTAGATCTTCGTTAATGCATAGTTAGTTAGTTTATTTTCGTAGTTTAGATTAGATCCCTTTATCAGCTAATGAAACTGTTAAACCAGCCAGGGGTAGTTATTCCAAACGGCTTGGGTTATTTAGACAACCTCGGACCAGACTATTCCCTTCGAGTTGACGGTGTGTCATAAACGCTCGTCAACAGGTTGGTGCCCTAAAGACAAGGGAGTTGGTGCTTCCTAGGGTTGGTGCCCTGAAGAAGGGGATTTGTGTCTCCTAGAGTTGGTGCTCTAAAATGGATTGGTGTCCTTCACTATTTCTTTATAAAACCTTGTAATTTCTGTTAATTATATATTTATAGTTGATTTTAAATACAAGTCCATTGTTGATTTGTTGTGGTAAATAATAAAATATCAAATTAAATGCTAATTGTTGAAAAAGGACAATATTGGTTCACCCCCCCCTCTCAATATTTCCAACATTTCTTTATATTCTTGGCATTCAACCATGTTGAAATCCCCTTTGACAAGCCAAGGGGCATTAGGGAGCTCATCGAACATCCATCACCAAAAAAGTGCATGCTCCTTCGAATTATTGAAGGCATAAATATTAGTTAGGCCTAGTAGTTGGTCATCCAAATTGAACAAAATCCATACAAATATCTAGGATGGGTCAAACCCTTGATCAATAATGGTATTGGCAAATTATGGAGAGACCAGAATAAAAATTCCCCCTTTTCCCTCAAAATGATCTAAACAATGTACTTAGCCCTTGATAAAATTACTGATAAGGTAGTATGAAGCATAAATGCTACAATGTTTACTTCTTGCAAATACAAAATAATTATCCCACCCATATATGTCAACCCTTGGCAGGAAATGTAATTTCTTCTAGGCTCATTTAAACCCTGAAATCCCACGAGATTAATCTCATTCAAAAAACTTGCAATATCTTGTATCTCTACCTTAGTATTCTCAACATCCAATAGAATATAGAAGGAATTAGTTGCAGGAGACAATTTCAACTAGAAATGACCAAGAGTCACATGTCATGGATAGTTTTCTAGTGGCCCTTGACATGTAAAACTACTTCACTTTCATGTGGGTGGAGGAGAGTGCACTTGTCTCTGACCACCTCCTTGATTCATGGTGTCAGAATGTGCATTACTAGCTAACTTTTCTTGCTCCCAACTAGGTTTGGTTGTGATTATGGCCTTGGGGGACAAAGCCTTTGGAGTTGGGGTCTTTGGGGTGGGATATTTGGATGCATTGTTTCCTTTGTTTTTATGAACAAATTCAATTGAGACACCTTCACCCACATTTGTTGCATGGGGAGATTTGGGGCTAGGAGGGGTTTGGGTGGGTGGAGTCATCTTTAGTTTTCTGGGGTCATAAGAGGACAAACACGAATGTGATGATTTGGTTCTTTGTAATGAAAGCAAGAGTGGGTAAATTGATGTAATGGATCGACCGACGATGGATTCAATTACCAATCCTATTGAGCATAAATTCTTTCATGTCTTTAGATAGATTAACCCTAATACAAACTTTAGATTCAGGTCAAGAGTGAAAAAAATTGTTAGGTTCATGGTAGATAAATTCAACTAGAGGTGTGGAAATCCACTCCAAGGCTGACCAAAACCACAATGGGAGGCCTAGGAAATCCACCTAGGGTGGGAAAGTTAGTTGGGTAATGTTTTCAGCTAAAAATTCATGGGTCTAATGGGAAAAATTCACCAAGGAATTTTTATAGATCCAGGGGCCTCGAAGCATGATTTCATAAACATGGGTTGAGTTGAGTCATTGAATTGAAATGGGATAATTTTTTTTGATTAAGCTACAAGTATGGGTGCAATTCCAGCCATGTGGTTTCCACACCTCTTGAATCTAGTTTCAAATTACCCACTTAAGAAGCACCCTCTCTACAAAGTATCCCATAATGGAAACTACCCTAAATGAATTATATCAATGATCATATTCATAATATTCATAATGATAAAATTTAATATAAAAAGAAGGTCATTTCATTGTGATACATCTTCGAAACAAATTGCTTGAGAGATTTTAGCACTATCTCCACTCTCTACACTTTACCAGTACAAAAATGACAATGAAAATGTCAAATGAGGCCATATTGCCTCCCCTTAGGATAGAAAAGTTGCAACCAAACGAACCAAACAAGACCATTGTTAATGAAATAAGACTACTAACCCAAGGATTATGATCCCTTAAACCATAAGTCTAACTTTGTATAGCTAAGATTTCATAAATTTGACTTTTATACTCAAGTGAATAAATAATCCACCTTTGTCTTACTAACTTCTATTTGACCTTCCCTCATTTTAAGTAAATATTTTCCATTGAAATATGATATCTTAAGCTAATTTCATGTGTCATGTGCTCCTGGAATAACAACATATTGAAATTATAGTGTTATTGATTTTACTTATGATGTGGAATTAAAAGGGTCTCTACCCTAGGGATGGAATTTGACGAGCAAATTGCATGTCACGGGGTGATTTGCCCGTCAAATACGTTAAGAATTTTCAGCAAAACTTTAACATTTTTAGTAAAATCTGTAAAAACGGGCATTAGATTTGCGGAAACCGTCAAATTTGATGGGTTGTTGGGATTTGAAAATCCAACCCTGATCTACCCCAAGAAATATGTCTCTTGATAAGAAACATTTAGGAAAGTTATGTCACAACTTGATGTTTGATGTGGATTGACTAGAGGTTTTTTAATTACAAAAGTACAAAATGTTGTGTTTATAAGTTAATAAAATAATAGTTGAAATTCACATTTATGCTTCAATACCATAATTTCCCCTCCTACAAAGATGCACATATGCCAACCAGATGGATACAAATTGCATACACATCTGCTAGCTACTTTGATCCAACATATTGTACACACATGGTAGTCATATTGTCCAAATTATGATGGGCCGTGATGTGCAACTTAATTTTCCTACACCATTATTCATACCTTTGCTGGTCCATCCTATCCAAACTGCACATCTACTAGTCATGTTGTCCAAATTGCATAACATATTTTTATGGGAGTCTTCAAATTGGTTGGGAGTCACGAGGAGTTTGTATAGCAAAACTCTTGAATTCTAAATTCCCGAAGTAACAAGAGGCGTAGATCTATGGATCTACGTGACCAGATCTCAACCGTGAGATCTGAGGGATGTTAGAAGGCTATCGGTCTGGAGTGACGTAGTACAATGACGTCATCTAGGGTGACACAGACCCATAATCAACATGCCACGTGTCACCTGGATTCAGGTGTTTCACAGACCCTATAGGTCCATTAACACGTGACACATGTCACCCACTAAAGGGACCATGTGTCCTCTCTGCCTTGCCACGTGTCATCTCTGGCAATTACTCATTTGGTCCACGTGGCAGGAGATCTCGTAGTCCGGAGACTCGACACTTCGGAGGAACTTGGTCAAGGGTTTTCAAGGTGTGAGAACTCCCGAAGTCGTGAATGACGAAGTGAATCTCCATCGTTGATAGGTAGAGGACACGTGGCGCTAAATCTGAGAGTTTGAAGACTTGGCTCTTCGGGGAATTCACGATGTGAGGAGCTGGTAAGCTTTGAAGCCCGGGGCCGCGAAGTAACACGAATTGTGGATCTATGGATCTATCTGGACAAATATCAACCGTGAGATTTGAAATAAGTGAGAAGACTATAGGTCAGGGCTGACGTGGCTCACTGACGTCATCCCGGGTGACGTGGACCCGCAACTAAGATGCCACATGTCACCAAGATATGGCCTATTTACAGACCCCTTATGCTTATTAGAGGATGACACATGTCACGCCCTAATGAGGACATGTGTCACCCCTGGCCCTTGTCGCATGTCAGCTTTTGGTTCGTGCCCGCCTAGCCAACGTGGTTGATGATATGTTCAGGACTCTAGGAGTCTGGATAACTTCGGGAGTTCGGAAGATTTGGGCATAGTATGGTAAAGGGATGTTCAACGTCGATCGTCGATCGTCAAACATTGAACATTCAACGACGATCGATGATTGCCGAAACACTAAAAATGTAGGACGATGATCGATGATTGTCGAAATGTCGAAAACATAGGACATCGATCGCTGATTGTTGAAACGCCGAAAACGTAGGACATCGATCATTGATTGTCGAATGCCGAACGTCGATCGATGAATGGCCAAGGCCACTTGGCGAGATTTCGGGACTTCGGGGAGTAAGAAAAGGGGTGTTCAACGCCAAACGCCGAAGACCCCAACTAATAACGCCTAGATAACTTCGGGAGGTGATAACTTGCAGATCAAGACTCAGATTTTAGTGTGGTGGCGACTAGTAGCGAATGGAGAGCTCATAGTTAGGATTTGAGATAGTTAGGAAAAACAAAAAATTGGTGCCCCATCCCCATAAAAGTTATATAGGGGTCGAGTGTGTTATAGTAATGAAAGAAGGTGTGGGTAAATTGATGTAATGGATCGACCGACTATGGATTCAATTACCAATCCTATTGAGCATAAATTCTTTGATGTCTTTAGATAAATTAACCCTAATACAAACTCTAAATCGAGGTCAAGGGTGAAAAAAGTTGTTAGGGTCATGGTAGATAAATTCAACTAGAGGTGTGGCAATCCACTCCAAGGCTGACCAAAACCACAATGGGAGGCCTGGGAAATCCACCTAGGGTGGGAAAGTTAGTTGGGTAATTTTTTTAANTCAAGGGTGAAAAAAGTTGTTAGGGTCATGGTAGATAAATTCAACTAGAGGTGTGGCAATCCACTCCAAGGCTGACCAAAACCACAATGGGAGGCCTGGGAAATCCACCTAGGGTGGGAAAGTTAGTTGGGTAATTTTTTTAACTAAAAATTCATGGGTCTAATGGGAAAAATCCACCAAGACATTTTTATAGATCCAGGGGCATAGAAGCATGATTTTATAAACATGGATTGGGTTGAGTCATTAAATTGAAATGAGATGAATTTTTTTGGTTAAGCTACAAGTATAGGTGCAATGCCAACCATGTGATTTCCACACCTTTTGAATCTAATTTCAAATTACCCAATTAAGAAGCACCCTTTACAAAGTATCCCATAATAGAAACTACCCTAAATGAATTATATCAATGATCATTATTGAATCAATGATCATATTCATAATGAGAAAATTTAATATAAAAAGAAGCCAATGTCCTTGTGATACATCTTCAATAATAGAAACTACCCTAAATGAATTATATCAATGATCATATTAATAATGAGAAAAATTAATATAAAAAGAAGACAATTTCCTTGTGATACATCTTCAAAACAAATTGCTTGAAAGATTTTAGCACTATCTCCACTCTCTAGACTTTCACCAATTAAAAAAATGACAATGAAGAGCTTTTAGCACTATCTCCACTCTCTGGACTTTCACCAATGAAAATGTCAAATGAGGCCATATTGCCTCCCCTTATGATAGAAAAGTTGCAACCAAACAAGACCATAGTTAATGCAATAAGACTACTAACCCAAGGATTACGATCCCTTAAACCATAAGTCTAACTTTGTATAGCTAAGATTTCAGAAAGTTGAGTTTTATGGTAAAGTGAATAAATAATCCACCTTTGTCTTACTAACTTCTATTCGACCTTCCCTCATTTTAAGTAAATATTTTCCATTGAAATATGATATCTTAAGCTAATTTCATGTGCTCCTGGAATAGCAACATATTGAAATTATAGTGTTATTGATTTTACTTATGATGTGGACTTAAAAGGGTCTCTACCCCAAGAAAGATGTCTCTTGATAAGAAACATTTAGGAAAGTTATGTCACAACTTGATGATTTTTTTAATTACAAAAGTACAAAATGTAGTGTTTATAAGTTAATAAAATAATAAGCATAAATTCACATTTATGCTTCAATACCATAATTTCCACAATACCATAATTTCCACTCCCTCAAAGATGCACATGTGCCAGCCAGCTGGATACAAATTGCATACACATCCGCTAGGTACTCTGATCCAACATATTGTACACACTATTGTCAAAATTATGATGGGTAGTGATGTGCAAATTAGTTGGCCTGCACCATTATTCACACCAGTCCGTCCTATCCAAACTGCACATCTACTAGTCATGTCGTCCAAATTGGTTGGACGAGACCATCATTAACAATTAGGCATAATAGCCGCTAACTCGAACGCCGAAAGGTAGCGGTTGTAAAGGTAGCGGTTGATAACAAGTGCCCTCGATATTATATTAAGAATGCGTGTTCCTAATATAAAATGTTTGTGGTAATTCGTTTATAGTAATATGAAACGTTTGATTGCATTAGATTGATAAATGGAACGTGGCAATTACACATCCTTACAGTAATTTTTTAATGTGATTAGGTAAATGTTAAAAAGTAAACATGTTAATGGATGTCTTGATAAATACAAGGAAGTTAAGAACAATAAATCTGATCCATTGATTTTGGAGGACGACTAAGAATATGCCAGCATCTTCAATGCATAGCCATCAGATTAGGGTTTAAGGTTAAATAAGGTTAAAAGATCATTAATTGTGCCCA
>SNQJ01S0107522.1:9891-20034 GCA_010110895.2 Picea sitchensis
TGTTTTTTGTGGTAGGTGTCACGTCACGTGGATCCTCATGGTTGAGGAGAAATGAATTTTTGAAGATGAAAAAGTGAATTGAAGAAGGAAGTACAGGTCGACCCTGAAGATAATTAAAGAAAATAATTACAAAATAAGAAAGTGTCAGGTCGGCCCTAATGTTAAAAGTAAGTGACATAAAAGGTATAAATACATCTCATTATACATTCATTTTTTAACACACACAATTTTTTTAATTAACAAGGAGATATAAGTCGAATTTCAGAGGAATTCTAAAGTAAAGAAGGCTGAATTTCAAGGGAGGATGAAGTCTTTTGGTGATGTGTTCTAAGGTATGTTATTTACAGGTCATCTTACCATTTTTGCTATAATTTTTTTTTCTAGAGTGATTCAAATGGTGAAATGTGTATGCTATTGAGAAGACATATCTAGGTAACTATGGTAAAAATTTCAGATCTTTATTCGTTATAATTTTGGAGATACACTCTGTGGAAGATAGGGTTTTTGACTAGTCCTGAAGCTAGTCATAAACAGGTGTTCCGGGTAAAATAGTCATAACGTCTTCATAGAGAATCCAAATGAAGTGAGACAAATTGCATTGGAAAGAGTACAGGTGGTAGTTTCCTATGTATGAATTTTAGAATATAATGTTAAATATTGAGCGTGGGGCATGTTGTACAAGTTTTCTCTTCTGAATAAACCAAAATTGAATAAGGTCTACCATTTTCTCTATAACTCCTTTTCTGGGAGTATTCAAGGAGTGAAACTTGGAGGAGTTTCAAAGAATACATTGAGTTATATTATCTATAGGATCAAAGTATTCTAAGAAGTGAATAATTGCAGAAGTTGAATAAGTCTCATGAAGCATTATCAGGTTCTATGTGATGGTTTCTTGATGGTGATGATTTAATGTAAATTTTTATTATCTCTCATATATTCTTGGGTGGAAGGAAGGGGAAAGGATGGAGAGGTCAACAATCTCTTGATATTGGAGGATTGTATCTTCCTTTTGGAGGTTTATCCCTCCCTTTATATTTGGAAGTTGTAGGTATCTTTGGAAGTCATTACTTCCCTTGAACAATAACTATTGGTTATTTCTCATATATTGTGCATGGTGTATTGTGGTGTATTGGTGTAACTCTTCTACTATTGTTCATTTCTCATTGGATATAATTGAATATATAATCTAGTTGAAGTATAAGTTGATTTTTTTTTTAAATTCTACTTGATACCGATTCACCCCCCTCTCAGTATCAACAATTGGTATCAGAGTAGGTTGCCTTCAGAACAGTTTTACCACTGGAAGGAAAATCCTTAGTAGAGATGGATGACCGTGAGCACATTTCAAATGGGATTCAAAGATTTGATGGAATAAATTATGCATACTAGAGTGATAGAGTGAAAACTTACCTAACAACTTTGGGAGTAGACATTTGGTACTAAGTTGTAAATGGATATGTAATCCCAAATAATGCTCCAACTGATCCAAATGAGAAGAACCTTATGAGTTGTAATTCAAAATCCAAACATGTTATTCTAGAAGCATTGGCACCAACCATTGTTGTAAAAGTGACGGGTTGCAGCACTGCTAAAGAAGTATGGGACAAACTCAAGAGTATCTATGAAGGTGATCCAAAAGTTAAGTAGGTCTAGCTTCAACAACATAGAGAAAAATTTGAAAATTTGAAGATGGATGAAAAGGAAGATATTGCAACCTATTTTCTTAGAGTTGATGAAGTTGTTAATGCTATCAGAGGATTCAGTGAAGAGCTCAATGAATCCTTGGTTGTAAAAAAAGTGTTGAGATCACTTCTCTTGAAGTATGATGTTAAGGTCTCTGCCATTGAAGAAACTAGGGACTTGACCAAAATGACAATGGATGAATTACATGGGTCTCTTAGAGCATATGAAATGAGAACAGGTACAAAAAGTGACCAGCCAAACAATGAAGCATTCTTTAAAGCCATAAAGAAGACAAAATACAAGGATAACGACCTTGATGAAGAAATAGAAAATTTCATAAGAAGGTTCTAGAAGGGAAGTGAAAGATACAAAGGTAAGTATCCTCTCAAATGCTTTAACTATGGTAGAATAAGACATATTTTTGAAAACTACTACTATAAAAAGAGAAGTCTCAACAATAAAAAGAGCTTCTACTCCAAGGATGACGACATCTCCTTAGATGAGAGTGATGAAGAATATAATGATGGAGGAGAAGTCCTCTTCATAACCCAAGAAACCTAGGATGATGATCACAAGAGTTATAAAGAAGAAGAAATCATTTCTGAAGAATATTCAGATGAAGAAACCAACCTTTATTCCTTTTGGGGATACAAAGACAATGCAGAGAGTGAACAAGAAGATGAGAATCTTGAAAAGTTAAAGAATGTTGAAACTAAAAATAACAAGCTTAGAAACACAAACATAATACTAAAAGGTGAATTGAGTAGTTGTGAAGAAGAGAACTACAAGCTTGAAAAGACCATTGATAGCTTGAAGGAACAATTAGAAGATTATGAGAAATTGAAAGCAGAATTGGATCACACAAAAGGGGAGCTACTATTGACAATAAAAAAGTTGAAGAAGTTTGAAAAAAAAACTGAAAAATTAGATGAGATCCTTAGCAGTCAAAGATCTCCAAATGACAAGAAGGGACTAGGATACAATGACAGTTTGAATACAACAAAATAAGAGAAGGAAGATGAAAATGATGAAACCAACACTCCATAACAAGTTGAACAACAAGATAGAAGACTATAATTCAGAAGGAATGAGACATCAAGAAGATCCTCTCCCATCAGGTATGAAAGCAATCATTATGAAGGAAATTAAAAAATAATAGATCGTGAACCGAGATGGACCACACCACAAAGAACATCACTTACTCCTAGGTATGAAAATTTCTTTCTTGGAAATTGTTATACTTGTGGAAATTTTGGACACAAGGCAATCAATTTTAGAATCAATGAAAGGAATAACTACGCAAGCTACATGAATAGTGCAAATAGTAGATATGGAAATGTTTGTAGACTTGTCAACATAAATTATAATCCAGTTGACCCATTAATGGATCAAAATATTGTATGCTACAAGTGAAATAATCTTGGTCACAAAGAATGAGATTGCAGAGAGATGAAGGAAGATAATCCTATGCCAAATGTCCCTATACCAACTACAACATGGAAAAGGAAAGAAATTCCACACAATCAAAACTGTCGAATACAATTGGTTGCTAAAGAATGCAAATAAGAAGATGAATGGTTCATAGACAACGAGTTCTCATCTAATATGACCGAAGATCAAAGAAAACTTGTCATCTTGAAGAAAAAGGGTGTAAATGTTGCATTTGGAGATGACGCGTCTACCAAAATACTTGGAAAATGAACTATAAAGCTTGGAAGTGAAAATGTAAAAGTAGTAAAAGTCCTATTGATTGAAGATCTGAAGCATAATATCCTTAGTGTCAGCAAAATATGTGATCAAGGATACACTCTTACGTTTGACTCCTGAAAATGTAAAATCAGATAAAATAACTCATGAAGATTGGTTGCAACTGCAATAAGAAGATCGAACAACATATACATCCTAGACATGAAGAAGAGAGAGAAAACAGAAGCCACACAGAAGGATTCCAAGGAAGAAAAAGTCCCAAAGACAAAAAATAAGGATGAATTATTATTGAGTGCCACATGTTCAGGGGAAGCAACCCCAAAGAAGAAGGTCCCATTGAACTCAGGGGGAGCAACCCCACCCTTTTCCATTTATGTCAAAGGGGGAGAGAAATTGGGATCATGATGACAAGGGGAGCATGAGTGTTGCCATCAATGAAGAAGGGGGAGATTGTTGGAAGATTGATTGTTGTCATTGATGTTAACCATAGTCATTGGTTTTGGACCCCAAGATTGATGAAGGTATTTGGACATGAAAGACAGTGCACATGCAGATACAACACCCATGGATGGATAGTATACATCATGTTGTTTTCGGTCGTAGGTGTCATGTCATGTGGATCCTCATGGTTGAGGAGAAATGAATTTTTGAAGATGACAAAGTGAATTTAAGAAGGAAGTACATGTCGGCCCTGAAGATAATTAAAGAAAATAATTACAAAATAAGAAAGTGTCAGGTTGGCCCTAATGTTAAAAGGAAGTGACATAAAGGGTATAAATACATCTCATTATACATTCATTTTTTAACACACATAAGTTTGTTAATGAACAAGGAGATATAAGTCGAATTTCAGAGGAATTATGAAGTAAAGAAGGATGAATTTCAAGGGAGGATGAAGTCTTTTGGTGATGTGTTCTAAGGTATGTTATTTACAGGTCATCTTACCATTTTCGCTATAACATTGTTTCTAGAACGATTCAAATGGTGAAATTTGTATTCTATTGAGAAGACATGTCTAGATACCTGTGGTAAAAATTTTAGATCTTCATTCACTATAATTTTGGAGATACACTCTGCAGAAGATAGATTTTTTGACTAGTCCTGAAGCTAGTCATAAACAAGTGTTCAAGGTAAAATAATCATAACATATTCATAGAGAATCCACATGAAGTGAGACCAATTGCATTGGAAAGAGTACAGGCGATAGTTTCCTGTGTATGAATTTTAGAATCGTATGCTAAATAATGAGCGTGGGGCATGCTGTACAAGTTTTCTCTTCTGAATAAACCAGAATTGAATAAGGTATACCATTTTCTCTATAACTCCTTTTCCGAGAGGATTCAAGGAGTGAAACATGAAGGAGTTTTAGAGAATACATTGAGTTATATTATCTACAGGATCAAAGTATTCTAAGAAGTGAATAATTGCAGAAGTTGAAGAAGTCTCATGAAGCATTATCAGGTTCTATGTGATGGTTGGTTGATGGCGATGATTTAATGTAAAGTTTTATTATCTCTCATATATTCTTGGGTGGAAGGAAGGGAAAAGGATGGAGAGGTCAACAATATCTTGATATTGGAGGATTTTATCTTCCTTTTGGATGTTTATCCCTCCCTTTATATTTGGAAGTTGTAGATACCTTTGGAATTCATTACTTCCCTTGAACAATAACCATTGGTTATTTCTCATATATTGTGCATGGTGTATTGTGGTGTAGTGGTGTAACTCTTCTACTATTGTTCATTTCTCATTGGATATAATTGAATATATAATCTGGTTGAAGTATAAGTTGAAAAAGTTTTTAAATTGTACTTGATATTGATTCACCCCCTTCTCAGTATCAACATATCTATCACATCTACGCTTTGTAGATGATGTGATAATTTTTTGTGATGGACAGAGGGGTGATGCAGAGGATTTATACAATTTAGTGAATATTTTCTCCAGGGTGATGGGTATGCAAATCAATGAAGGAAAGAGAACCTTATCACTCAATCTGATGATGGAAGGTGAGATAAATTTTTATAAATCTCTCTTTCCTTTCAATGTTAAATATTAGGACTCAGGTTTGAAATATTTGGGATTCCATCTAAAACCAAATTGTTACCTAAAATTTGATTGGCACTGGTTATTGGAAAAGTTGGAAAAGTGGTTATAGGTATGGTGCTTTGGCTGGATTTCACGATCAAGACAATTAGTTCTAGTCAAATCAGTATTGGAAGTGATATTGGTTTATTGTATGTATCTAGCGTGGATGCCGAAAGAGGTTTTGGAAAAGGTTCAACGATTATGCTTTAAATTCCTATGGGAAGGTATGCATGAAAAAATTATTTTTCCCTGGGTAAAATGGGAGGTTATGGAAGTACCCAAGACATTGGTAGGTTGGGATTTCAAGAATATTTTTCTCTTTTCAAAGGCACTTGTGGAAAAATTATTTCAAAGATTGATATCCAGTTCTAATCTCTGGACCAATGTTGTTACCAAAAAATACATTCATCTGATTTCTGTCTTGGATTGGATCAGGTTAACCTTGAATCGGTGATCATTTTATTCCAGAATTTGGAAGGATTTAATTAAAACATTTGAATTAGTTGGTGAAGGTATCTCTTAGTGGGTTGGAAATGGTTATAAGGTCCACATTGGTGCAAACCCATGGCTTGGGAGAAAAAGATATCATTTACTAAATCCAACCGTGATTTAGAGTCTCCAGGGCCAAGGATCATTTTTCCTAAATCAAATTATTAATCCCACTC
Source organism: Picea sitchensis (assembly GCA_010110895.2). Taxonomy (NCBI): domain Eukaryota; kingdom Viridiplantae; phylum Streptophyta; class Pinopsida; order Pinales; family Pinaceae; genus Picea; species Picea sitchensis. Next base: position 16,035 of record SNQJ01S0107522.1, read on the forward strand.
AAACCACCATTTTGGGCCAAGAGTGGCTAGGACCAACTCACTTTGGATTGATTGGGGAGGATGAAACACAATGGATAGATTACACCCGTGCCTTGAAATTATCTCATTTCAGAATTCTTGAATATGAAGATGAGTTGATATGGAAATATGCACCATTGAGAATCTATACCCCAAATCTTGGCTATATCTAGTTAAATGTGGCCCAGCATTTAAGAGATCCCTTTTGGTGGTGGAAAGGTATTTGGAAGGTTCAGTGCCCACTCAAAGAAATAATTTTTATGTGGTGTCTAATTGCGAATAAATTTCCAGCATGGGATAAAATGAAGAATAGACAAATAGAAGGGTCGAGGTCATGCTCTTTGTGTGAGTCTAGTAGTGAGATATCCCTACATCTCTTTCTAAACTGTCCTTTTGTATCTCAGATTTGGAAGGAGGCCTCTTTATATTTAAACCAACTGTTCATTTAGAATGTCCCTACCGTGGAACAAGCATTGTAGTCCTGGGTTTCCAACTCCTCCTTTCGAAACATAAAAAATTTACCTTTCAATCTATGTTGGGGCACTTGGATGGAAAGGAATAATGTTATTTTCAAAGATAAATCTACAGCACCTAACTATGTAGTTGCACAAGGTTTAAGTATTCTCTCCTTCTTTCCTCAAGAAAAATGTATTCTCCCTTAGAGAGTATTGACTGAGATACATATAGACAAATAAAAGTCTTGGGATTTTTTCGATGGGGATTCTCAAAACAAAGACCTACTTTGTGGGGGGGTGATACTCTATACTTCACTGAGACTCATGTTTTTAAAATATCAATGGGGTTTGGAAGTGGAACAAACAATTTTGCTGAACTATTATCTTTTAAGCTTGTGCTTCTTTTTTCTTTGGAAAAGGGGGTGAAATATTCATAGGTTTTTGGTGATTCATTGATAGTTCTTAACTGGGAAAGAAAATCATAGAAGTGACACATTTACAGCTTCTTTCCCTTCTTGAGGAGGTTCACAGGATTACGGAATCTTATGATTTGGTATATGTTCGGCATGTTTACAGGGAAATTAAAAGAGAAGCATATTCTCTATCTAAGGCGGTCCTTCGGTTGGATAAGGAACAATGGTAGATAAATGAGGTCATCCTGGCAAGAAATTTTGAATATTTTCACAGACCTTTTATGGACGAAGACCCCCCACATTATTTACAGTTTTTTCTCTTAAGGTATTCAAGAGGAGATCTATACAAGCCTATATTAGCGACACTGGTTATTTTTAGCTCTTCAAGAGAAAAATCATTAGCACTTATACTTTTTTAGGCTATTTGAGTGTTCTAGTTTTTTCTCATATCCTCAGCATATAAGGTGTTTTATCTGTGTAATTTTGGTAAGGACACCAGTCAAATTTTTTGGGGGATTTTTTTCCATGCACTTGTTGTTTATGGACACACTTTTTGAAGCTACAGGCTACAACAAAAACATGGTCTCTCTATGTTTTTTCAAGATGTAAATTTCTTTTCTCTTCGGATGAAATAAAATTTATGTTTTTTTATGAGAAAAAATAATATCTATCTATCTATCTATCTATCTATCTATCTATCTATCTATATATATATATAATCTGTTAAAGATGAATCTTAGTAATATGTTAAATTGAATATGGAGAGATGCGGAGAGGATAAACATCAATTTGTTTGGTAAACCATCTTTGTTAAATGTACAATTGAAAAAAATAAAAATAAAAATATATGGTTTGTTTAATTATATATATGTGTGTGTGTGTGTGTGTGTGTGTGTGTGTGTGTATGTGTGTGTGTGTGTGTGTGTGATTCTATATAATAAAAAAGTTGATTGAGGTTCATAGAAGAGTCAACAAATTATGTATATTGAAATTTATCTTTTTTTAAAATGGCATACTCAACAAAGATTATTACCATTTAGATATTGTAACATACCCAACCACCCACAGGTTGGCCACGCTACTCCAAAAACTTGCTTTTGAACTGATCTCGAATTCTAATAAAATTTAATCTAACATAAAGCATGAAAGACCCACATGCATTAATCAAGATCCATGTTACAACATAAAATAAATAAACAACGTGCCATGCATTGAAAATATCCAACAAACGGGAACATTATAAATACATATCTCAAAGATAATTAAATACACAGAGGAATAAGCATTATACAGAAAACACATGACATAGAGCACTTATTTTTTCAATTAAATATTCACTAACTGGCTCCAAACCAAGGACGTTCCTCCCAACCATAGACACTGTTGTACATTTACTCTCAAAAATAGGACACCCCTGATCCAGGGATATGAATCCACAAGGACGGGTCCTAGGAAAAATCTAAAACACACAACAATTGGATAAATAGCTCTCAGGTTTCCCAACCAAACAACAAATCTGAATTTTCATCTCTCTTTCCCCCTCATCCTATACAACCCAAAGAAATGAACACCTTTCTCTACCATGCAGTCCCTCAGGTTGTACCATTTCTCTCTAGGGCTCCAGTGCTACTGGTCAGGAAATCTCCCTACTGGAAACTCCAAGGATTCTCAGTTGTGGACAATTCTTTTTGAATTACCATCAATCTCATGCACACATGCATCAATTCTCTCCTGGAATTATTAGTAATATATTACAACCATCTAGCAATGGATCTAATCTTCCAGCCATTTTTTTCCATGCTTAGACCAAGATCACACAAATTCAACAATAGTGAGGAGTGTGTAACAGTGAATGAATAAGAACTAGTGAACCCCCAAACAAACCAAATATGGGTTTATATAATTACTTAGAAATCAAGAACCACATGGCCTCCTCTAAGAATCTCATGTAACCCCTCTTCTCCATAAAATAAATTATGGGTAAATAAAAATATAATAAAAGACTTAGCCCCTCAAGCCCCCTCTCTTGTGGAAGCATATCCCCCTATCTCTTTTGTCCTTATCTGTCTTGCAACCAACAATTTATTTTATTAATTTGTATGAAGTATTACATTTCCTAGGCACTCTGGTCCCTTTTCAACTTTAGCAGCTCACCATCCTAAGTCACAATTACATAATACATTCTAGTTCATACGGGTTAAAATCGGGGTGTTACATCCCCCTCCCCTTATTTTGGATCTGTCCTCAGTGCACAACACCATTCCAATGTTATTAACATTAAAAATCTAGTCTCTTTGTCCTTAATCCACACAGGCAATCCAGCCAACTCTTATATACATAGGCACTCTGGCCTGAAATGAAACATGTATACATAGGCTTTCCAACCCAAAACATGTATAATGATCTTCAGAATTTATATTTCTGGCAGTAGTTCCAACCAACAAAATCTCCTTCCCTCTCAAATTTGTACAATCCAAAGAAATGAACCCCTTTCTCATCCATTCAGTCCCTCAGGCTAGTCCACTTCTCTTCAGGGCTCCAATGCACTCATCCAGGAAGTTTCAGATTTGCGGCTTCCAGAACTCCAACTGTAATAAGTCCACTCGACTTTCTTCATTCCATGCATTCATCATTGAGATCGATTTCCTTCTGGTGTTCTTTTTCATGACCTTCCAAATTCAATAGCCAACATCTCATATGTATTATAAAAATACAGTCATCATGAGATATTGTCATAATAATTTCAATCATAAATGTCAAATATGTTTTATACAGGAAAATCGAGTTTCCAAGCATGAGCTTCCAACTCATAATTCGTTTGGCTCTTGCAGTTGCAGGCATCAATATTTATTATGGATTATAGCAATGCCATACTCAATACCATTATTCCTGCAATTTTCTCAACCTTCAATCAACCAAACCAATTGTGAGCATATCATAAGAATTTTTACTTTCTCAAATCTATTTATATACGAGAAATAAAATTCCCAAGCATGAATTTTCAGCTCATAATGTTTGGCTATGCAATTGTAGATATCAGTCTTCCTTATGGGCCTACATCCCTTCCATATCCAAGACCATGCTACCTGCAATTTCCTCAATTTACACTCAACC
>SNQJ01S0107523.1:0-29630 GCA_010110895.2 Picea sitchensis
GCCTGCACCAGTGGTCTAGTGGTAGAATAGTACCCTGCCACGGTACAGACCCGGGTTCAATTCCCGGCTGGTGCAACCTGTTTTTGTTCTTTCCCTTTTCGATTTAGGTTTTGGACCCGGGTTCAATTCCCTGCTGGTGCAGCCGGTTTTTGTTCTTTCCCTTTTCGATTAAGGTTTTGCGCTTGGTTGAAGGTTATGTATACTGCTCTTTCGAAAGAACCCGGGTCACGCGGGTTCGATCCCCGGCAACGGCGACTAATTTTGCTTGACTGGATGCTCCCATTTTGTTGACAGCGTCAATCAATTTCAATTTAATTTTATGTTTTGATGGATGGATGTTCAATCCAGTCATCAATTCCCACTGGTGGCTGCTCCTCCTTTTGTTTTCAAATAGATTCCCTCTGCATAAACCAACTTTATAAAGTGAAAAGCTTCTGAAAGTGAAAATGCACGACGGTGCAGCAAAAACCCTAGATTCTAAACTTCACAAACTGTAGTTCTGTGGAATCAATTTTGCCAGAAAACAGTCCTTCCTCCATAGTGTGTAACTTCAAAGAATATTGGTTGGTGATTGATTAGACTTCAGAAGCTAAAATGATCATAGTGTATAACAAAGAGACATGTTTATGGTATGGATCATTAAAGAATGTATCTTATGTGAAGGGACACATGGTCGGTTGCAAGTGGGTATTGATAAACGATGAAGGAATGAGGGGAGTTTGAAGTCAAAACCACTTTAAAAAAAAATTAAATTTGTAAATTTATTAGAGAACATGGGTAATTTCATGAAGGTGGGTAACACTTTCATGAGAATGGGGGCGAAAAAATTGATAGAATAAATTTTTCGGCCAAAAGAGTTTTCGGCCGAAACATTGCATGTCAAGTCGAATGATGCACGAACGACATCCTCGGATTTTGTGCAATAAAAACGACATGCGATTTTTTTTCCTCTGATAGCATAGAGTTCGGTCGAAACAATTTTTCGACCAAAATATTTTTAGGTCAAAAAAGTAATTTATATATTATCAGCCTTTCGCTCACTGTTACTTTACAGACATTGGTGAATGTTGGCGGTTGATGAACATTGGCAGGTGGTGAATGTTCACGTTGTTGGAGAGGCAGGCTTTGGGGTAGAGCGTAGGCGTCCATTCAGACAGAGGTTAAGTTATGGTTTTGTTACATTTTGTTAAGTTTTTTGTTTTTGTTAAGTTTTGTTAAGTTTTTGTAAAGTTATGGTTCTGGTCGCCAGAGTGCCATATGACCCTTTGCGTGAATGGGAAGAGTCCATATGGACTCTACGCAAAGTCCATATGGACTTTGTCCATATGCACAGAGTGCCATATGTACTCTTTTTGTTCGCTAGAGTGCCATATGACACTCTTCCAAATGGACTATGACACTCTAGCGAACGAAAAGAGTCCATATGGCACTCTACGTGAATGGACAGAGTCCATATGGATTCTGTGTAGAGTTCATATGGACTTTGTCCATTCGCTAAAGTGCCATATGACACTCTGGCGAATGGACATAGTCCATATGCCACTTTGTGTGAAACACAGAGTCCATATGAACTCGGTGCCATTCACACAGAGTGTCATATGGACTCTGTCTAAATAGACAAAGGACATAGTCCATATGGCACTTTGTGCGAAGCGCAAAGTCCAAATAGACTTTGTGTGCAGAGTAAATTATGTACATTAAAATGTTGCAATTCTTCACATAAAATCATTTTATTATTAAAAATATATATTCACTAAATCAAAAAAATTACAAATACTTTATTAATATTATAAAACATATAAAACTTAAATTAAATATTAATTTAATATACATTATTCTTTATATTAAGATTGGAGTAAAAACGAAGTATACACTTAAAACTATTTTATATTAATTTGAAAATATTTAGTTAAAGTATTTTCATGATTAGATTTCAGTAGTTGGTTGGATGGCTCGACTATTTTGCATTTCATTGTAATATTTGCAATTTCTTTAAAAATGTTGTTAAATTAAAATTTTATTTGTTGATATATGTCTTGAAGTTCGTTCATTTAAGATAACGTTGCATTCATTTTGTTGTTTATATTTAATATACATTGCAATTTCATTTTTGTTGTCTCTGCCTTCATTACTTTCAAGTTCTAACCTGTTAGAATGACTAGTTATTTTTAAACACTCACAAAACATCCATATGTCTATTATTAGAACTTAAATTTAGCATTTTAATTGATTTTCAACTAATAACATCATAAACATTCATTATGATTCTTTAGATAATATCTCTTTCCTTCAATTCTTTTTTGTCAAAACTCAATCTCAATCTTCAGATTGTCCAATTCAACGTAGCCTTGACTGGCATGCACCATCACCAAAACTAAATTCAAACACCATTAACAACTTGGAAGCACTTGTCCAATTCAATGTAGCCTTGATTGGCATGCACCATCACCAAAACTAAATTCAAACACCATTAACAACTTGGAAGCACATGCAGAATTAAAAGACACAAGCACACACAAAGAAGTATATATATATATATACTTCTTTGTGTATATATATCAACTTGGAAGCACATATAAAATTAAAAGACATAAACACAAACCAGAAAGATTATATATATATATTATTTATATATAGTTTAGATACATAAATTAAAGGAAATTTACTTTTAACAATATTATGTTTTTATTTATATTTAGAAAATGTTGAAATACTTAAAAAAAAAATATATATATATATTTATTTTATTTTTCTATTTATTCATAAAATTAACATCATCTTATATTATATTCATGAAAATGTGAAAGTATTGGGTATCAAAATGCTTATGTACTTTGCACAAAGTCCATATTTGGCACTATGTGCGAATGGTCAACAATTCACATAAAGTGTCATATGGACTTTGTCCATTCTCAAAGTCCATATGCTATTTATATACATAGTTTAGATGTACATAGATTATAGTAAATTTACTTTAAACAATTTTATGTTTTATTTATATTTACAAAATGTTAAAATGTTATATATATATATATATATAATTTTTCTATTTGTTCATAAAGATAATCTTATCTTATATTTATGTTCATGAAAATATGAAAGTATTGGGTATCAAATATGCTTACAAACTTGGGAATGTTCGTTAGTATCAACTTTTAAAAAATAATGTATATTGTTATTTTCACTTTAATAGGTTTGACAGTCATCTTCATAATTTTGGACTGCAAGTTCCAAAAAAATTGATAGGATTATTGTTTAAATGTTAGGACTTTCACTATTACTACCAAAAAATTCGTGGATGAACTTTAACCTAGAATTTTAATCTTATCTAACAACATGTTATAAATTCAAATGTTGTTTTGAAATGGCAATCATGGTTGCAACAATCATTGTTGCCTTGGTTTTGTTTAGACTCTTTGTCCATATTTAGATTCTTGTACATGGACATATTACAAACAACGAATCAGACCAAACCAGGTTTTAACATCAGTGCAAATGATATTGTTCTACGAGATATTGGAGGACGATTGTTGACTCTGTGCAGAGTCTGTAACATGGAATCTGTGCATAGTCCATCTGGACTCCGTGCAGAGTTCATATGGACTATGTGTCATTCACAAAGAGTATCATATTGTCTATGTCCAATTGAAAACACTCCTGGAACTATATTAGAAAACATTCATGGAACTATTTCTTTAAAAAATCATTAAACATGATAAAGAAAGAATATAAAAAAGTATTCAATTGGATAAGACTAGAAAAACTCTGAGAAACTTTTGTGAAGGAACACTTAACAAAAAGATGCAGCACTGTCTTTGAATCGCTGGAACATAGTTGGAAAATACTGGGTCCTTCCCAGCCTTTCTGTTGCAATATGTCCCAAGTAAGAATTTTATTTTCAATGGCTAGCCAGGTGAACAGTTTGATTTTTTGGGCTATGTTCTAGGACCACAGGTGTCTTCTCCAACCACCAATAGTATGATGCCAGAGTTTATTTGTTAAAGTAGTATATACATTTTTGACAAAAATAAGTCCTGATTTATCTTCCCCCTGTCCACATAAGCTCATCCTCTTTGTTTTGTAGCTGCACTCCTAATCCCGATAGTGCCAAGAAGAAGTCATCCCATTCCAATTCCAAGTCACCAGTGGGCCTGATCTCATCACTGGTTTTCCAGCTATTTGATAAAACCCCTGTCCTAGAAGTACCTCTTGCTTGGTAAAGGTATCTAATGTTTTTAAAGTTTAAAGAAGTTATGAGCCGTGGAGATAAGAAAGAGGGATTCTCCAGGCCCAAGATACAGTCCTTACCAATAATTATCAAGTGTTCGAACCCTAGATTCCAACACAGCTAATGGGTAATCAGATTTACCGATTTCACCAGATTTTTCCAAGTCTGTGAGGTCGCTCTCGCTATGGTAATTTTTGTTCTGAACCAGGTGGAAACCGATCAATGGGGGAGATATTTTTCTTTTATAACCGAATTCCAGATCCCCTCCTTCATTGGCACACGCCAGAGTGAATTTGCAGTTAAAGCTATGTTAAAATGAAAAATATTTATAATCCCCCAACCTCCCTTTTGTTTTGCTTTGACAAGTAAATCCTAATTGCATAAATGAAGATGAGGTTTTTCTATGCAGCCCGACCAGAGAAAGTTGTAAGTTAAATTTCTAATCTTGTCTAGTACCGAGGTTGGTATGGCTGCCAGTGCCATCTAGAAAACATGTTGACATTTGAGTACTGCTTTGATCAGAGTAAAGCGACCTCCTAAGGAGAGCCATCTGTTGCACCAATGACCAATTATTTTCTTGAACTTTGCTACAAGCCAATTCCAATCCGCTGCCTTATAAGAATAAGCTTTTAGATAGTAACCAAGATACTTAAATCCCTTAGATAGATCTACAAAATTGTATGGGAATACTTATTTAAAAGTTCCAAGGACAACTCTTAAATTTGAGCATAGTGAAAGGTTGACTTTGTCCAGTTTATCTTCAAACCCGAGGCACTACAAAAGATGTTCAAAATGTCTTTTATTTCCTTCCATTCCTATAAGGAGTCATTTGTCATGATTAAAACATCATCAACACACAAAATATGTAGGATCTTTATAATCCTGGAAATCTTCACCCTGCCAGCTTCCCTTCAGCCTATCCTTTTTTGAGTTGCGGGCTAATACCTTCCATGATCAAAATAAACAACAAAGGAGAGAGCAGACAACCCTGCCTCAAGCTTCTGCCACTGTGGAAAAAAGGTGAAGTTTCACCATTTATAAGGACAACAAAGTTTTCACTAGTCACACAGCTCAATAACCACTTTGTGGTTTGTTGACTGAAGCCTGATTGTATAAGAATCAATCGTAAAAAGTCCCAATCAATACAACCAAATGCTTTCATTAGATCCAGCTTCAAGATTACCGCCTTTGACTTCTTCATCTTTATGCTATGCAAACATTCTTGGGTCGTACCAATGGCATCCAATATCTGTCTTCCCTTTAAGAACCCCAATTGTTCACCCGACAAAGTCCATGAAAGTATAGGCTTTATCCTATTTGCGATAACTTTTGAGATCAATTTATAACACAAGTTACAAAGAACGATAGGTTTATCCTATTTCATAAACTTTGAGATCAATTTATAAATACAAGTTGCTGCTGTTCATAGGTCCAGAATCACCAAACGTAGAAGGATCACAATTTAGAATTATTAGTGTCAAGAATGTCGAGTTTACAAAACCTATCCCTTTTCCACTAGACCTTGTATCTTCCACCATTTCCAACACTTCAACACCCACTCAAATCAAAGAAATATAAAAGAATCTACAATCCAAACGGCATTGGGGTCCGAGCTCTCATCTCTTGCAAGTGACTTTAGGACTTCCCAAATTTCCTGCTTTGTGTAGAGGCTATCAATAAGTAAGGAATCATCCTCTGTGACAAAACGAGAAAAATTCTATCTACAAAGACTTGTTCTACAATACTTGTGTGATCAGAATCCCCATAAAATGATTTAAAGTGTTTTGTGGATGCTAACTTGAGTGCTTCCTGTCTAGAAAGGATAAGTCTAATCTCATCTTTGATTTCCCAAATGTGTTTTTTATTTCTTCTAGAACTTGAAAAATGATGGAAGAAATTTGAATTTTGATCTCCGCTTTTAATCCAAGTTTCTTTGATCCGCTGTCTCCACAAAATTTCTTCTGCTAGGAGGATCCTCGACGGTTTAGACTACTAAGTCAGATGTTGTCCCCGAATATCCACATCCGGCTTCATCGCTATCTGCCATCGCTCTAATGCTTTGCGTACAACCGATAATCGGGCTCGATGCTTTTAGCCGTATGTGAGGTGTTCTTCGATTATTGTGGTTGCATGTTGGTTATTGCAGTGCATGGGTTATTACATTGTTCATGTTGCATAATAGCGCTTCAACAATCATGTGCTGATGCATGCAAGAGTATAGAATGTCAACCGCTCAACATCATGAATAATAAATCTGCCCAAGCATGGAAATACAATAGCCTACTAGAAAATAGAATTTAGATCGCTACCGACTCGATCTGTACTCGAATACAATCAAATAACAAAAATACCCGTGATCATAAGAGGATAGCAGATCTGATGCATGCAATGTGATAGATCGGCAAAATGTGCGCATTCCAAATAAATACCTGCGAACCGGGCTACCAAATTGAAAAACTCGATCTAAAGAACCCACCATCAGAATAAAATTTAACCACCCAATAGATACCCGGATCTCTATACCTGAATGGACGCCTCACAGAACTCCTCAATCGACTTCGCAACACCGATTTGACCCCAGTTAGCTACTCCTTGGATTAATCGAATGTGTTCTAAAAAATATTCCATCATCGTAATCGAATCGCTATATGTCTCAAACAATCGCCTCACAATGATGAAATAAATGGCGGGTTTGGCCGGATTCGCCTGAACACTGCATGCAACGCCAAACATCTGCCCCAATGATCAAGCCAAAATGGCTTGATGGACGATTTGCAAGATTCCATCGTCATAATCTAATGATAAATGGCTCAATGGAAGTTCCCTAGCTGGATCTCTACTAGGTCAATGAATCGTTAACGGGACATGTCTACAGACTCGAATTTCAAAATAGCTTGCTCTTACTGAAGTTGCCCTCCACAATCAATACTCCTGAAATGAACGTGAAATACCTAGATGGTATCTCTCGATGGGCTAGGGTGTGTCTCTCAACATCAAAACCGATCATAAGTGTGGTTTCCTCCAGGAATCCACAAAATAGTAAGGTCGGCTCTCCTCCTTTGGAAGCTCTCAACATCAAATCATAACAATGTGATAATGAGGAATTAGGTCACCTTCCTCCCTTTATACCTTTCCCAACCTAATTCTTCGTTGACATCAATTTTAACCCAGGCTTCTCTCCTCTAAGTGATTTATTTGTCAATTAATTCCCCCCATTATCACCTTTTCATTCTAATTCTCCGCTGACTTTAGCTTAAGTGACTTTTCCCAAGTATTTGGCTTAATTCATCGCTTAGCCTTAATTCCTCCTTATTTCTCCTCCACTGGTTCCCTATTTGTTCTGACTCATAGTCTACGGGAACATATAGGACTACTGCGTCACCACAATCCCACCTTGGGGACGGGACGTCACAATCCTCCCTTCCCGAGAGTGCTTATCCTCAAGCAACATCAATCCTTGGTGTTGCAAAATATTCTCTCCCTCCCACGTGGCATCCCCCACTGGAAGACCCCTCCACCTAACCAAGCACTCCCTAATGAACCTACTCCTCAATCTCAGATTCTCTTCTAGTACCTCTTCCTCTCACATCGGTTCCAACTCTAATTCTCCTCATCCAAGTGTGGCAACTCCTGTGAAATGCTGATCTGCTGTCCCACCGCCTTTTAAGGCAAGAGACGCGGAAAGACGCTATGAATCTTGCTACCCTAGTAGCTCTAGCTCATATGCCACTTCTATTCTCCTCCTCATGACTCAGATATCTATAGAACTTTGGCTTCTTGGCTTACTGCTCCTCTTCAAGGAGGGTTGTCGGTATGGCTGTAATCGTAGGGAAACCAAGTCTCCCCGCTTCAAAAATGCTCAACTCTTTGTCGATCTGCATATATCTTCTTCCATATTCTCGAATGACCGCAGTTCTCCTTTGTTGATTGCGTGATCCTCTGACTCTCCTCCAGCCAGTCCTTTTCCCCCGGGACCCTGTTTTCCCCAAATACAGTATCTATAAGGAGGGTGCATCGTATCCATGGCACAGTTCCTAATGGTGACATCTTGATATACATATGGTAAGTTGTGTTTTAGAAATACTCACCCATATGTAGCCATCTCACCCAAGTGCATTGTTTCCCCCCACATAGTTCCTCAAATACCCTTCCACCCATTTGTTGGACGACTTCTATCTTCATCTGCCTCGTGGGTGGTAGCCGGTACTCTCAGAGCTAACTCTCAGGTTCACACCAAAATTTCTTGCCAAAATAAGTACTGGACATGAAGGCCCATCCCTATTTCACACACACATGACTATCTCAGCCTGGGTAACCTTCCGTGTAAACCGTAATACCTCCCTCAAGAACAACTTTGCTAAGGCAATTGTATGGCCTTGTAGTATGTGGGTATGATGGAGAAATGTGTGAACTTGGTCAGCCTCGGGTCAATTCACTACAAATATACAGCCCCTTCCCTGCACTCTAGGGAGGCTCAGAATGAAATCCATGGAAATGCTCTCCCATTTCTGCTCTGTAATGGGGAGTGGTTGAAGTAGCCTTTCTGGAAGAGCATGCTCTCACTTTTTATGATGGAAAGTCACACACTTGTTCACATTACGAAGTACATCCCCTTTCCGACCCTTCCATGAGAATCTCTCCTTGATCCGCCTATAAGTTTTGAAGTATCCCTCGGATGCCCCGTTGTTGGTGAATCATGACACACCTTTCTCGTAATCTCCCTTTCAGGGTGGGATTCTCGAAACTAGTATATCCGGTTCTTGTATAAAATGACATCATCAAGAACCCAAAACCTATCATCAATCACTTTCCGTCTATCACTCACAAGCAAATTTGTTTTGGAGTATTCCACCAACAAATGAGCTTTCCAACCTTGCTGCATATCCATCATCAACATCCTATCGGGTTCTCGGATAATGAATCAGCCTACAACATCTTTTTCCCTGACATACTCAATATCAAAGTCGAATGCTTGGATCTTTGAGACTCACTTCTGCAGTCTCTCACTGAGGTCTTTCTCTGGTCAAGGGAAATACTTGAGACTGCTATATCGGGCCTTTCACTACAAACCCGCCGCCAAACGAGCACGCCTCGAATTTGGTTAAAGCATGCATGATTGGTAGCATCTCCTTGTCGTAAATAGGATAGAGTCTTCGACTCGTTGAGCTTTCTTCTCTCAAACACAATGGGGTGCCTCAATACTTCTTCTAATCCCCACCCTTATGCTTTAGACTCTAAGATATCTAATGGATGAGAAAAAGTCCGAGGGATAGAACAGGTATGCTCATAACCTCCTTCATTTTGTTGAAGGTCCGCTGTGAATCCTCTGTCCAATAAAAAACACCCTTCTTTGTCAACTCTGTGAGTGGTGCTCCCAACCGGAAAACCTTTGACAAACACCAGGAATCTGATAAATCTAAAGAATCCTCTTAGCTTCGTGAGATTCTTGGGAGTTGGCCAATCCAATGGCTCTCGAGTATTTTCCTCGTGAACCTCAGACTTCCCACTCCATGATATGCCCTAAGTACAATAGGGTTCCTCATGCCAAATTCACATTTGGATTCCTTGGCATATAAAGACTGTAGTAACTGCATAGTATCCAAACCTTCTCCAAATGTGTTCAATGCTCATCCCATGTCTTGTTGTAGATCAATATCAATTAAGAATAAATATAAGGTACTTCCTCAACCGCCCTCTAAAGATATGATTCATGCAGGACTGAAAAGTGGTCAAGTGCTGGTCAAATTCAAAATGGCAGGACCAAGAACTCAAAATGTTTGAAATGGCATCATAATGCTGTCTTCTCAATATCCCGCTCCTCGACAGTTGGATCCTCATGTCTTGAATGTAGATCGATCTTGCTGAAGAAGACTGCCCTATGCAACTCATCCATCAACTCATCTATGCTGGAATGGGGTAACGATTCCTTGATCGCTTTCTCTTGTTGAGATACCAGAATCGATGCACATCCGTAATGCGCCATCCTTCTTCAGTACCAACATTCACCGAAGATGCAAGACTCATGTTGGGCCCGAGCATGCCCCTTAGCGTGCAATTCTTTGATTGCTTTCTCAATTTCTTCCTTAAATTTCTTAGTGTCTATAGGGTGTTGTAATCACCCCAAGTGTGGCTCCCCCGGCCTAACCTGCTAATCATGTGCTCAAACCTCTGGTCTGGGTGGTCTCCGTGGTATCACCCAAATACCGGTCAACGCCCCGTAAGCCTCCTCTCGACCGTGGATGGTACTGCCCCTACCCTCTGAGTCTTTTCAAGTGGTGATCCAACACTCTACTGCATAAGCCACATCACCATGATGAAAAATCCCCTCCATCCTCCTTCTTGCCGATAACGCCTGAGGTCAGACATACCTCTCAGCACAACTCATGATCCACTGGCATCTCTTAAGCTCATGGTCAACGTATGATAATTGAGCCCAATCTCCCCTAATGAATACAACCACTGCATTCTACACGACATCAGACCGATAGGTCAACTACATAAAACGTGGCAGTCAGGGTGTAGTTGCCAAGATTGACCTTCTAGGTCATGGATCATGTCCAAGCATATCATCGTATATGCATCCACCACTACCACATGGAATCCCTCAAAATCCTATGTGTGTAACCCTCTCCTGGCACCAAGGATGCATCTATGAAGTTATTGTGGGTGGCCCCACCATCAACTAAAGCGGTCATGCACTTTCCCTGTACAAGGCCCTTGAGCCCAGGAGTGTTGTACCTAGGTACTCAAAGGGTGGCTAATGGTTCCCTTTCTGCCTCTACTTAGGTTTGGCTCTCTTTCCCCTGGGCTTGGCTCCCGGGCCGGTATCTAAGGTTTCTTCGATTGCTTCTCTGGCTCATGAGTGCTCTCATCCTCTGAATCACTGGCTCGGTTTGGGCCCTAATATCCTCATCTCACCACTCCATAATATAGTGGATCTCGGCCCTTTCCCATGTATCGAGTGCCCTGGGGACCTAAGGATCTCTCAAGTAGAGAAGAAAATTTTCTTCCTCATCAAATCTTGTCGTGTATCATCATCCAACTTTGGCTTGCCCTTCCAATTTTGGAGGGTTCTTCGCATCCTTGTCTCTCTGGTACAAAGGGTTTAGTGAAAGGTTTACTTTTTGGCACCGGACCGGGCCAACAGATCTAGTAAGCGCTTGATGACATCCTGCAAAGAATGAGGTTGGTATGCCTTCACCCAACCTCCTACAAGGGTTAAGTGTGGAGTTCTTCGTGAATAGGCATGACCAATCGCTGCTCGATATAAGCCCACACGCCATCGGCATCAAACTCCAGGATGTCGCCTTCGCTAGCTTGTCTCTAACCGGGCTAAATCTCTGAGTGGATCTCTGGATCCCTCCTCACAACCTATCCATGAGTCTCCAAGGAACTCAGAGGGAGGTGATGTGACTATGGCCCAATGTCACCAAATCCATGATACCACCACTGTGTGCCTCACCTCCAAGTTTAGGTGGCGTGTTCCTAATGGCTCCTACCTCTCGGCTATCCGGGTTGAGCTTGTGGTAGTGGCCCAGTTTCGTACCCAAGCTCGCTGCACCCGGATGATCCATCAAAAGAAGGTATGGTGAGTTTACCAAATTTCTTGATGAAGCCAATGCTGGCGCCCCCGCCAGCCGTTGATGCTGCCCTCCTCCTGGGGCTCTCGGGAGGACGGTTTGAGTCCGAGTCCACAATACTCAACTAGGGTCACGTCCTGAAAAAATTCTAGTCCCAATGTTGCATACTCTCTCATGTACTCAACGATATCCTCTGCCTCCGTAATCTGCCTCGGTGATACTGGATGCTTTACTGCTACTGGAGGTGCCCTCTGAAAGCCAGGGAACAATGGCCTAGGGATCCTACTAGATGAAGTGTATGTGAAAGTAGGAGAATGGGGTCTACTACCTGCCCCTGAGTTCCCATGTACTGCATGTGGGCCTTGAGTGCCCTGAATATCTACCATAGCCACTCTATCTGCTACCTGAGCCAAAAAACTGAGACATGGTCCGCTAGCTATCTAGCATGTCACTAATAATCTGCAGAGCGAAGGCTGCCCTGGTCCATCAAGTTCCTACTTCACTGCTGCTCTGCACTGCCACCTAGCTCTCTCGCTTCAAGGCCAACTCCTCAAGGCCTCGCTGTCTCTGTCAGCTTTGTTTCTAAGTCTCTCTTCCTTCCTCCTAATTGGGAGGAAAGGGAGAGTTAGGGTTCATTTCTCTTCCCCTCAAGCACATTGTATCGTGACATATTCACACCTTCGCAGTTCACGCACTATCCGGGTTCTTCCTCATTGATTCATGGTCTTGTAGGTCACAAAAATAAGTGTGACTAAAGCTCGATATCCACTCAAATATCCTTCGATTCAACCATATTCGCACGCTTCAATGCTTTGGTGCGTGATTCGATAATCGGGGTTTCTGGGTGCGTTTTAGCCGTGTATGTGATATGATCTTTGGTTATTGTGGTTGCATGTTGGTTATTGCAGGTGCATGTGGCTATTACATGTGCATGTTGCATATTTAGTGTTTAAAAATCATAAAAGGATGCATGTAAGAGTATAGAATGTCAACTACTCATATCATGAATACAACGGTTCAAGCATGAAATACAATAGCCTACTTGAAAAATAGGTCAGGATACGATCTCATGGATTTGTACTCGAATACAATCAAATAACAAAATACCCGTGATCATAAGAAGATAGAAGATCCGATGCATGCACGGATAGATCGGCAAAATGTGCAATTCCGCTAAATACGCACGCTTCAAATTGAAACTCGACCAAGAACTCCACCGTTAGGAATGTGCTCTAATCGCCCAGCTAGATGCACTCGATTCTATACCGAATGGACGCCCTCTGGTTTCAACTCAATCAGACTCCTACGACACTCGATCTGACCCCTCGGGGTTTGCTTCCTCCTGAAACCTAATGCACTCCCAAAAAATTCCACCATCAAATCGCTGCTCTATGGCTCAAACAACTATCTCACGATGAAATGGGTAGGAAGTGTTTGGCCGGATCTGCTCTGGAGCATCTGCATGCAACGCCAAACGCCTCAACTGAATGATCTGACTACAAAATGGCTCGATGGATCGACTGGTAAGATTCCACCATCAGACCTCGATGATGTAAATGGCTCAATGTTACCGGCTGGATCTCTAATTGGTCTAATGAATCAACGGGACATGTGTATTCATCAGACTGACTTCAAAAATAGCTTCTTGTAACTCTCCTTGGTCGAAATAGCCTCCACAATGAATAATCCTGAAATGAATGGTGAAATAATTGGATGGTATATCCGATGGGCTAGGATGTGTCTCTCAAAACCGAAACCAATCAATGGTGGTTTCCTGTAAATCCACAACACTCTCCTCCTCTCGGAAGTCTCAAAATCAAATCATAATAATGCATAATGAGAAATTAGGTCACCTCTCTTTATATCTTTCCGACCTAATTCTTCACAAGGACATCACTCTAACCTAGTGCCTTCCTCCTGCGATTTATTTGTCAATTAAGTCCCCCTATCACCTTTTCATTCTAATTCTTCGTTGACTTGGGCTTAAATGACTTTTCCCAAGTATTTTGGCTTAATTTATTGTTTAACCTTAATTCCTCCTTATTTCTCCATCCTGTTCCATGTTTGTGCCCTGGACTATAAATTCACGGGAACATATAGACTACTAAGTCACCCTGATGGCTCATCTTAGGGACTGGATACATCACAATCCCTACCTCGACTCCTCAAGTGAATCAGCTTGTAGGCTGACCTGTAATTCTCCCTCCAGCTGTTCCAGTCTTTGAAGCTTTTTCCTTCTAAGGTTTTTAACCTAGGATTTGATTCTCTATTTTAGGGTCTTTAGTTTCCAAACTAACCGTTGTTGTACCTCCAGTTCATTCTAAAATATTAGGTCTTTCCAGACTTCTTTTACTATAATTGAGAATTTTGCCTCAAGCAATCAACTCGAATTTAACTTAATTGATAAGCTATCGGAAAAGGAGGAGAATCAAATTGCAGTAGAATTGGAGCATGGTCCGATAGATATGGGTATACCACCCATGAACCGATCCTTCCTTTGCCAATTGCCAGATCTTCTGACATAAATACCCGGTCCAAATGTTTTGAGATAGTCTCTGTGCTAGATCGACCATTATGACAAGTTGGAACTAGCTCGTCCGAAGCTATATCCATAAGTCAATGTGCTTGAAAAGATTATTGAAGTAACCAACCAACTGGTCCTGATGTGTCAAAGCTCCTCAAACTTCCCTGACGTTTAAAGTGAGATTAAAGTCCCATACTGCTATCAAATTTTTATGTGCTAGCAGGCCCTTGGTGGCCACCTTGTCCACAAATAATTTTCTGTCAGAACAGGGTCCATAAACATTAAGAAGCGAGATCAGATGTTTGTTCCAAAGACATGTCCTGTCAGGAAAATTCCACCACAACATAGGTAAGGACTAGTTCGAATTTTGAAGGGTCCCAAGTCACTAATAGTCCCCCAGAAGTTCCTACCGAGCTAAAAACATAGGTTAGACAAGAGGGGTGAAAGTTGTTCAAAAAATATCTTGGTCTTATTTCCATCGACCAACGTTTCTTGTAGGAAAATGATATCTGGAGAAGTCCTACTAAGAAGTCTTCTAAAGGAGGTTGATTTCAGGGTCCCCCCCACCCCTTTGATATTGAGGGAAAGCAAGATCATGGCTTGACTCTCACAAGGGATTTCATGCTTCTAAGCACCCCAAGATCTGTGAGAGTTGTTTGGTGCACTTCTGGAAGAGAAGGAGTATTTTCCGCCTTTTTACGAGCACTTTTGGTCTTTATAGGTGAGAGCTCAAAACCCAACCCCTTCGACTAGGTCTAATCTTTACCCAAGCCCAACCTGGTCTTATCTAGACATCCCGAGACCCCACCAGGATCCATATTACAAAAGACATTTCTCCCCTGATAGGTAGGAATAGGTATAGGAGAAAGAGCCTCCTTGTAGGTCGGGACCAAGGTGTCCAAAACGGATCCTAGGGAACTATCTCCATCTTTTGATTCTATAAAACCTGGGTTGATACTGCTCCCATCCGTCTCACTGAAAACAACTCCTACACCCCTCAAATCCTCTGATTCACAAGAAAGGGTGTCAATAGGAGTAGAGAAATCTCGATTTGTATCACCTGTGGTTCTAAAAAATTCCCAAGGTTTCATAGAATTAGTAGTTTGAATACCCTGTCTCCCCCCCCACAAAGGGTCAACGAATTTTGTGAAAGGTGGGCGAGTAACCTCCTAATCCTGTGACTTATCCACCAAGGGTAAAATCGGGGATCCTGCACCCAGGAGAGTGGAAGAATCCATAATGTCTCTTTCCCAAGCCGACAATGAGAAAAATAAAGAAGGGTAGATAGACTTTAACTTACCAATGACAGTTTCTGAGCAGGCTGTGTCATTAGCTCCTTGTTCCTCTGGGGATAAATACCGTGAATCCACTCCTGGTGAGTCGACTATGGTCGAAAAATTTAGCATAGTGTCTTCCGACTGTTCCTCCTTTGCAGAACCCGGACAATGTCTTCTCAAGTGGCTTACCTATCGACAATAAGTGCACCTGAAGGGAATGCCCATGTAATCCAACTTTTGACAGATATGTTGTCTTCTCCAATCAATATCTATGGATTCCAACAATTCTCTGTGTATGTCTAATTCCACCAGGACCTTTGCCAACGGTTTGTCTGAAGCTGCGAGAGCCTGTTTATCAACATTGATAAAGAACCTGAGTGTGTTTCCAATGGCCTCTAAGGATTTCTCGTTCTAGAGGTGCAATGGTAAACTAGGTAATAGGACCCAGAAGTGACGCGGATGGAAATAATCTTGTGCTGGGTCAAAGCTGACTCGCCAACGTTTCAACATCAAAATTCCTCCATCTATTAACCAGTCCAGGATAAGTGATGTGTCCTCATAAGTTTTAAAGTGAAAGTTGAACCACCCTCTTGTCAAATAATAAATCTCTAGCTTGTAACCCAACAAAGGCTACCAGGAAGTCTATACCCACACTGCAGTATAAGTTTTTCACAAGTGTTGGTAGGAGAGTCGGCCCACTAATGTGCACAACGTCGGGCTGACTGAATCCTCCAGTCCAACGTCTGCCCCTAGCACCATTTTTCTCTTATATTTGTTTGAGTACCATGGTCTTTCTACCACCAGTAGATTTATGGGCTCCCCCCACTTGTGAATAAACTCCCACAATGGTCCCTAAAACTCCCGGTTCCACTAAAGGAAAAGGCACAATACTCTGTCCAGATATGGACCCTGTAGGAAAGTATGTTGGAGAAGCAAATGATACGCCATGGTTATGGACAATAGTTTTTACCATAGAGTGCGAAGGAAAGGGATTTAAGGTCGTCTTCCTCGGGTGGGGAACACTAACATACTCCTCTTCGACACCAGTCTTAGCTAAGGCGGAGGGAAAAGCTCTATGTCCAGCAAGAGGCTCCGCAAAAGATTTCTCTGGTGCAAAGGGGGTGTCGGAGGCTATGTCGAGCAATTTTGTCGTTCCTTAGGTAGAAATGAGCCCCAAATCTAATTGCTTCGAGGAGTTACGTCCCTCACGGTGTGTTATCTCGTTATTCGAGGTGAAGAGACCCGTACTGTGCCAGAGTGCCTCATCAGTCGTACCCATAAGTGCCCTGACTTCAGTCTCCATCAGTGCACGCCTCTAAGGAAGAAAACTGCTGCCACCTATACTCCACTAGGGAGGACGTCTGGAGATAAGTCCAGAGGGCTGTCTCAAGTAGTTAAGCCCCTAGTTGTCAAATGATAGTCCAAACAACGGTGAAAAGACAGTGTATTAAGTCTAGTGGTTTTAGAGCCTCTGCTAAATAAGGGTATTTCTCAGGGGCCCCGAATGAAAGTTGAAAAATGCCAAGAAGTAACCTCCACCGAAGTAGTTGAATCCTTCAGCAAAATCGAGAAGTAAGCTAGAGCCAGTGTCTGAGCCCCCCAAATCCCCAAAAATTGTATAAATGTCTGTTGTCATCCCTGTCCGCCATTGAAGATGTGTTGCATGTTTCAAAAATTTGTTTCCCACCCTCTCTTTGGAGACCAATTCTCTTTTTTTTTTTGTATCTAATGGAGAGTATTTAAACAAACAAAATAAAACAAACAAGCTAAAATTAATAGCCTTGAACCATCCAAATTTTGTAAGTTAACAAATTAGATGCTTCATAAATTTGAATTTAGATATGAACCATTTTGAAGAGTAACAAATGTGGGCTTCTCATAAAAATATGGGAGTTGAGGAAATCATATTAAAAGGATTACTTACAATTGAACTTTAACTCCATATTCCCTACTTCAACTTAAAGCTACATATGTTCAAAACAATATTAAAGCAATCAAGATTTTCAAAGGTTGAATATATGCACTGAGTAATTGGGTAATTAAAGCCGAGAGTCACGTTGGCACAAAAATTGTTGAACTTGGTAAAATTTCAAGACAGTAATTAGTTTCATGCACTATCAAAAGCTATTGACACTTAACAATGCATATGCTTTAACTAGTGATAGTTCATTTGATGCGAAAGAGGATTGACCAAATTGCAATTTTACTTATGCCATTTGTGTTTTTAAGGATTTACATTGAAGATAGTCTGTCTTATGGCCTATAAGTAGAAAAATCCACAAAATATTGTAATACCATAATGATCTCATTGCTAAATTATGTCAACAATTTTTGGCATTAAACTATAAAAAGAATGTAAAACTCAATTTTGTTCTATATTTAAATATAAGCCAAAAACAAATTGCAATATAAAATATTGCATTCTAGAATTAATTTGTTATCAATAATAAATATTAAAATAAAAGTCATTGATTTTAGATTTAATTTGTTATCAACAATAAATGTTAAAATAAAAGTCATTGAATCATCCATTATATTACAATCAAAACCCTATAACAAAATAGAAAAACCTGAAAAAGGTGGAGAAAATGGATGCCATACATAACACAAGGGTTTACAATTGTGCTAGCTATGTAGGAAATAATGCAAAGACATGTGTAACACATTTAAGTTTCTATGCATCTAGTCCCTACCTTTATGAGCATACAAGTACTAACATTAGAACAATAATTTATCGACCATGCAAGTGAGCTATCAAAACTAAAGTAGGCTAAATTGTATAGTTCCACTAGAAAAATATATCATATTTTAAATTCACAACTTCATGACAACTTCATTATAAGAAAGTATTATAAGCAAGAACTTTGAACTCAAATAATTTAACTAGTGAATATTTGGTCATTCTCACAAAGGCAGTTGCATAATAGTGTACCCATGTCTCTATTAGTGGCGACATCTTTATTGACAATGCTACTTCCAAATAAATGCTTCATGTTCCAAATATGGATCCAAATTTGTTCGATGTCTATTGAATGACTCACACTCAAAAGGGTAGAATTTTGACCTAACAAATGGGTTGTGAAAGATATAGACTATGAATATAGGATTGTTACTTCAGGATATTGTGATGAAACAAAGAAGTTGTACAAACTTGGGAAGCCAAAATCATTTAACAAACTAGCATAATTCATGGCTACGATTGTAATGGTAAATGACATCAATTCACTTTGGCATCACAATCTTAGACATACAAATTATGGATCTATATGAACATGAGCACCAACAACATGGTTTAAGGGATTCCTTTTGTCCACCTTCCAAGTAGTGTTTGCCAAGGGTGACTACTCAAGAAACATCGCTAAGAAGACTTCCCCAAGAACTAAGCCACCATGCCACACAACCTCTTGGGCTTATGCATAGTGACATTTGTGGGCTCATGAGAAATCTCTCTATCTCCATAAGAAAGTGTTTCCTCACATTCATTAATGACTACACAAGTTAAGATTCTTCTGCCACTCATAGTTAATTTTTTCCATAAGCCAATAAAAATCGAATTTGCACGACATGTATTTTTCTAAAATCGGTTCTAATACGAATGTTACAAACAATTGTGTGTTTGATAATTATAAACATATCCAATTTAAGTAGGATAAAATAGAGAAATTCATAAGGATAAAATAGAATTGATAATAATGAATGTGATGATTGATACAACTACTAGTGGTGAGTATTCCCGCCTGTCACGTAGGTGACCCGGGTTCGATCCCTGACAACGTCGACCAATTTTGCTTGACTTGATTCTCACTGCTTTTCGACAACGACAATCAATTTCAATTTATTTTTCTGTTTTGATGGATGGATGTTAAATCCAATCATCAATTCCCATCGGTGGCTACTGCTCCTCCTTCTGTTTTCAAATAGATTCCCTCTACATAAACCAACTTTATAAAGTGAAAAATTTCTGACAGTGAAAATGCCACTAAGAAAAATGCACGACGGGACAACAAAAACCCTAGCTTCTAAACTTCACAAACTGTAGTTCTGTGGAATCAATTTTGCCAGAAAACAGTCCTTCCTCCACACATTTTGAACTTCTAGCGCATTGTTCCATTTTTTTTCTACCTATTCAAGGCACCAAGGTACTATATAAACACACCATTTTTTTCTTCCTTGGCTCGGTCTCCAAGAATATTGGTTGGCAATCAATTAGACTTTAGAAGCTAAAATGATCATAAAGTATAACAAAGATATGTGTTTATGGTGTGGACCATTAAAGAATGTAGCCTATGTGAAGGGACACGTGGCGCCGGTTGCAAGTTGGTCTCGATAGACGATGAAGGAATGAGGGGAGTGTGAAGTCATAACCACTTAAAAAAAAAACTAAATTAAATTTGTAAATTTATTAGAGAACATCCCATAAAATTGTACCATAATCATTGGTCATGCTTCCTATCCTCGTGATCAAATAACACTACTCCATTTATAATTGTTGTTGTGTCAATTAGATTGCCAAAACCCAATCATATCCATATGTTATCTCTCTTTGATCTTGTTACATAGTTCAGACTCAGATAGTTACCACATTCTAACAATATCTATTATTTCTTCCTAATCGTGTTATATATTTATTTACTTTATTTTTACAATAAACTAGAAATACATTTTATATCAATTTTTTTTTTAATCATATTAGTGTTTGTTCCTTTCCTTTTCTTTTGAACCATTGAAACTTAGTGTGTAAAAATCCTAACAATTCCAGTGCAAGCTCTCAAGTACCAATTGTGGATAAATACTTAAACGAGTTTTCTCCTCTCCCATGCAACCAACTTTGACAATCCAATGTCGAGGTCAAAATTATAAATAAATAAAATCTCATAAATTATGTAAGCCCCACCAAATAGAATGTTTCAAATTCCAAGGGAGGACTACATCACAAGTAACCTCACCCTTTTTCAATATTATGCCATATGTTGAAACTTGCACTCCCAAGTTACATGTATATCCTTCCCTTGTCAATGCAAACCAAGGGAGTATAATTGCAAATGGGTAGTATACATGTGAATACCTTTCAATTATCGATTCCATGTCTTTTAAATTCCACTCAATGATTATCGATTTCTATATTCCACTATTGTTAGTTTTATTTCAATGAGATTGATTGCAAGAATTAGATTATCATAAATCACTCTTGGCTTTCAATCTTTATTTTCAGTTATGGTTTTATTTCTTAATTACTACACACAAACCCATATTACTCACTTTCTTTCTATGTTTTTTTTAAAGTGCATAAATTCCATGGACATTGTCTTCCCTTTATAGTTACCTAACTCCGTTTAATTAAAAAACAAAGAAATCATAGTATAGGTGTTGAAAATAGGTGAAAGGGACTTTCTCAAAAAACAATCTTGGTTAACATGGCTCAATGATGAAGTCTTATGATCTCTTGTGATTAGACATCCAAGGAAGCCCTACTTCAACATGCCATGAACACAATAAAAGTGACAATTCTTTTGTTTTGCTAATTAAAGGTTAAAGGTATTCAAAACATGTCAATGATGAAGAATTGCATTCATTTGTACAATAAGGTAGCATGAATATGTCAATGATGAAGGATATTACATCTATTTGTACGACAAGGTAGCATAATTAAAATTGACGACACCTAACCATGTGTTAAGCCTGATTGGTCACAATTGTAAGTAGTCAGTGCATACATGTGAAAGGCAGGTGGAAAACATGGTTTCTATAAAAATAGAATTAACTTAAAAAAACAATGAAATGAATAAAATTTGAATCTAGCTCAAACTCTAGTATAATGATGGCATGTTGTGATTATATAAAAACAACTTTGTATAATTGAAATTGCATTTCAACTTGAGTAAATAGACGGTCTTTTCAATTGGGTTTAGCTTGGGTGGTTTGGAAGAATGATTGTTATAATAAATTGTTTAAGTAAAAAACTATTTGTTGAAAACAATAGCATTAAATATTAAGTGATTTAAGCAATGATACAATAAAAAATGATTTAGCATAATCAAATAGTTGTATTCATTTTAACAATGATCTATAACATAAAACTATTGGGTACATTAATTTCAGTGATAATGGTATAACATAAAGCATTAGGGTGCATTGATTTCAGTGATAATCCTATGAAAAATGATTCATAATTGAATACATGATATCAAAGAAATTAAATCTCTATATTGATCTCCACTGTGAGATACAACAAATCATCAATTGAAATGAATTTAGCAATAACCTAGTGAAAACAAATTTCACTACCTTATGTGTGATTTATCTATTGGTATTTTCACATTAAAATAAGTATAATATTGAGTTATATAATATATGAAAATCTTGCTCAACCTGGATTTGACATTTGTCCCTCCTAAAAGAATAATATAATAACATTTAATATTAAGTGAACTATCCTAGACATTCTTGGAGAAAGTTTTAAGGGAACTTTCTTAGTTGTGCTCTATGATTTAGAGAAATTAGTTACATTGATTTAATGTGAAAAAATATGCATTGATTTTGTAACGACCCCACCATTACGACGACAAAAAGTGAAACAAAAAGGTAGATATTTTTTTCAAACAAACATAATGACAAGTGACACGTGCAACGCATACAATAATAATTACCAAGTAAATCATCACACTCAACTGAAGCATTATCACAATATTCAATCGACCATGTCACAAAAGATAACATAAGCAAACTACCCACCCAACCTATCTTGCATGGTTAGGACTTCTAGGACACATAATCAATGCTCAAGTCCATGATTCATCCGATTGATTTTGGCCACTTAAGGTCTCAGGACCGACGACTATTATGAGGAACAATGAGGTATCTAAATCCCATTAACCAATCATAACCACAAATCAAGATTAGATTTATGAACTAAGATACTCATCAAAAAGTTCAAAAGCAGTGGAATAATTTTTTTTTCCTTAACGATTAAAGCAATAGTCAAGTACGAAGAGTGGGGGAATAATACTTAGGAACAATAAGAACCACTTGAACATAGGTAAAACCTTTAAATCAGACAGAGTGCCAATTTGTAATCATCATCATTTAATCGACATTACTACTTACAACTTTTATTATCTACACATCATATCAATCATATATGAGGACTAGGTTAATAGGAATCTTATATAACTACCTCTATTATCGTAAGAAGTCCTAGTGTTAACTTGTTAAATAATTCTTCTCACATCAAGGTATAAATGACTAAGTGCACAACCAACAATGCTAGTTTGTGATAAAAATCATTAAAGTTAAACTAAACATCACTCTAACTCTTTTCAAAATTTATAATTGCTACAATCAAATCAGGTTTACAAACGAAATCACAATACTATATCAACCCCTCTTGATGGAAGGTTTATCCATTGTTATACTTATTATTTATTGTGGTTGAAATAAAAGGTTAATTTAATCACAATCATCATTCTAAGAAATACCTGTAAAGTATATCTAAACCTAAGAATGCCCCTTTTAACTAAGATCTAAAAGTTATTATCGTTAATCGATTTAATCATGTCATTAATCCTAAATTGGATGAACAAGATATCACTTATTTAATTACCACCGGTTGTGTGACTTGCGCCAAGGATTAATCTTGTTGATGTGAGATCTAGACACTTCTCATTAATATCGTTTTTAAACTTTCATTTCACTCTAACTTTAATTAATTTAAAGTACTGCCATAGATTTTTATCCTCATTTAACCATTGATTACCATTTTCAACCTAATCTAATAACTGAATAAAACTATTAAATAAACAATGACAATTATTTTAGCCCATTGTATCTTTAATATAGGTTATTAAATAATCTAACAACCAAGATTTTTGTGCAGTAAGTAAAATGCACGAGGTTAAGATCATACATAATTTCCCTCTCGATAGTCAATGGTTTATGAATCCCAGTTGTAGAAATCAGCTCAAACACTAAACATCATGCATGCGCTAATACACTAGTACAAGTGGCAAGACAACATTCAATACCAGGGACGGATTACAAGCACATGGTGTACTGCATGTTGTTAAATATAATGAGCAAGAGAGAAACCATAATTTACTTAATCAAGGATAGTTTCGATTTAAAGCATGTGCATTGATCAACAACTCACATTAGATTTAGAGTGCAAAGGAAATCATAAGCATAGGAAGAAACATACACAACAAAAATACTCCTCGACTTAACAAAGAATCTGGATACAGTCACAAGACAATATTGGATTTGAAGGTTCAATCTCCAAATTCTTAAGCCAAGCCTGTAGTCAACCAAATACCAAGTTATCCACCAGTCAACACATAACATAATAGTCCAAAACTTAAGACAAAGTGCCAAGACACAAGGGAAGGAATAGTATCAGTCAACCAAATCAAAAGGGGATTTAGGAAAAATACAGACTCAAGAAAATCATGGTGGTCAAGGGCCTGTGCAAAATGCGCAAGAATCCTCGCGCACACACCCCTAGGTCGACCCACTCCAATCAACTAGAACCAGACTCAAGAGTTTTCTTCATGAGACTACGCCTAAGTCGAGAATACAACCAGCGTTCCCCTCGATAAAGTTTGGGCCAATCCAAGACTGTCATTGTGGATAATAGTCAGAAAATCAGGTTGAAAGCCAACAAGGACAGTGACCTAGAAGTTTTTTTTTTAAATTTTACTTTTGAGAAACTAAAACATCAAGCAAACAAACGATGGAGCATCGCAACGATGACCGAAATTACAAGGGCGAAAGAAGGAAACCGAGTGATAAAATGAAATTCGGGTCATATCTACAGAGTTCAAATAAAAAATATTTTATGAGGGATCATAAGTTTTGTGGCGAAAAAAAACTATAGCTTACATTTGAGGAGTGTTCGTCATGATTATTCGACAGAAATCCAAGAAAATGCCTACATAAATTAAAAATAAGAATATAGGGGTTTTAAATATTCAAGTTGGTTGATTTTGAAAATGAAACTCAGTCTTGTAAAAAGGATTTCTACTAATATACCCAATCATAAAGGAACTTACAAAAATTCGAAACAAAGTTTTTATTTCTACTACGGAAAAATCAAGTAACCCTTCCTAATACGATCAAGCCTATTACAATTTAAAACTCAAAGAGAATACCATTCGATATCAGTGTTTTATTTTACAGCTGCGACAAAATAAAATAAACCATACACATGCGATTCAACTTATTACAATTCAAACTCAATGAGAATGCAATTCGATATCAGAGTTTTATTTTACAACTGCGGCAAAAAAAATAAACCATACACATGCGATTCAACTTATTACAATTCAAACTCACTGAGAATACCGTCACCGATGAAGTTGGGCTTGGATATGTTCTTCGGCAACTGGTGATCTTGCTTTCCTTCCTCTTGCTAATTGCAAAAACCTCACTGGTACCTCCCAGCCAACACTAGGGGTATTCTTCTTCCCCCTTAGCCCCCCGAGCCGCAAAGGGGCCACATGCACACAACTAGAAATCCTCTATATCCAAGCTTGCCTCGCAAGGTAGAGCCACCACTCTCTATCAAACTTGGTATCCCAACTCTCATAAGTAAAAAACAATCAATAATTTTGGTAGCATAACTTTACCCATAACTAGTGTGATCATTTTCCCATCTAGATCATTTGCTTTATAGGAATTTCCTCACTGACACATGCCCACATGCACAATTAATTAACTTTTTAATTAAATAAATTGGGATTATTCACCCTCACACTTGTCACCCTCTCCCCAAGTTGCACAAGTAATTACCTATTTTATTTTAATTAAAATTCAGTTTCCCTCACATTTCCCAAATGTGTTCCTTAAATTGCTCTTAGTTGTCTCTTTATTCCCCATATTCTCATTTAATGATTGTCCCCTTACTAAATCTTAGTTTGAGTTAAAATAAAAGTCTTCTTCTAGTTAGACTAGTGGTACCTAGACTATAGATACCATTCTATGTGTACACCTATTGTCTCATACTTTATTCCTTTCTTATTTTAAAATTCCATTTTAGTATTTTCTTGCACACATGTGCATTATATCAAATAATTAGATTTATTTCACTTTTTCTTTAGATTGATTTATCTCTAATCTTTTATTTTAGTCCCCTAACTAAACTTAGACTTAAGATTTGTCTTAGAATAGGCTTAGACTTTTATGGGGATTTATAATTAGTAAAAATACTCATTAATTAATTATTTTAAATCCGACAATTTCAAATCAATTCATTGTTTTCTAGGCCACCTAGATTCATTGAATCGAGTTTTTTTTTTAATTACGCGATGTGCCCTTCAAGATGCACTCTCGTGCTCCAAGGGTGCCACTCGCCTTTTGATTGGTTTTGGTAGTTTGTCCAACCGTTGGAGTCAACACTCCACTCGGTCGACCTTGTGAGAGACTAAGGGCTTCTAAGGAATAATGACTCCACCTTATTGCACGCCCCTTAGAAATCTTCATGAGTGACTGTCTCAGTCCGCCCTCATGACATCGTGGACCTCTCAAACTAGGTAATTGTTAACCTACCATTCGAGCCACGACGAGAGTGCTAGTAGGATATGACAGGAACACTGCCACACCTCTCCCTCAATATCTGGTTTATGTGCATGGCCCCTTTACTCCTTACGTGAGTTAGATTAGCAAGCATCGTCAACCTGCATCCATTGACAAAAAATTGTCACTAATACATATACATAATCATACTAAATCAATCATATGAAACATATGTGTAAAATGTGATACTCAAACAAAACACAATCCACTCCCTGTCTCAATCTAGAGTCCAAGGAGGTCCATTGATGCCATCGACATCCACAATCTGTCAAGTGTCCTGCACACTTAGGAAAAATCGTCAATAACATCTATCAATACATGTATATCGAATAATAATAAATCACAACCCATAAACATCATCATGTAAAATCCATACTCGAAAAAGATAACAATATACTATAACCGGATCACTTGCATGCAAGTGTCCTCAAAGTATAAGTCGATAACATGTGATCAAAATAGCAGGATGTTACATACACCCCCTCTTGTTTTTTAGACTTCATCCCAAAGTTGTACAGTATATAAAATTTTGTAAATAAAAGTATCTGACAATATCTATGTGTTTGATCTATCAAACACGTAAGGAAACTGCTGACGCATATCATATGCGTCATCCCAGGTAGTTGAGTGTGGACCATAATTGTCCCACTGGACCTTAACCTGACTATTTGATGTCGTAGTTGTTGAATGCGATGGTCTAGAATGCAGATTGGCTTTGCTATGAGAGCACCCTCGCCCGACACCTACAAATAAATCATGTCAATCACATGTGTAGGATCACTAACATAATATCTCTAAATAGATACATGAAATACATCATGTATACGCCTCAAAGAATCAGACAAGGCTAGTTGATAAGCCACATGTCCTTTCTTTTCCACAACTTCAAAAGGTCCCACAAACCTAGGAGAGAGTTTAGCACCCTTTCCAAAATTGATCGAGCTCTTGTGTGGTTTCACCCGCAAGAAAACTCGATCACCAACTTCATAACTGCAGTCAACGCGATGCACACCGACATGAATCTTCTACTAATATTTCACTTCTTTAATCCTTTGTCTCATCGATTGCATTTGTTCTTCCATTTCTTGGATCACTTCTGGTCCTACCAGGACCCTATCCTCAAGTCAATCCCAGTTCAATGGCGTCCGACATGGTCTCCTGTAAAGAAACTCAAACAATGTCATCTTAATGGTACTTTGATAGTTGTTGTTGTACGAAAACTCTACTAGTGGCAAGAAATCTTCCCAAAGTTTATGTTGGTCCATTATATACATACACAACATATCTTCCAAAATTTTATTCGTTCTTTCTATCTGCCTGTCTGTCTCAGGGTGATATGCTTTACTAAAGTTTAGTTGTGCTTCCAAAGCCTCTTGGTAACCGGTCCAAAATCGTCATGCAAACATTGATCCTCGATCGGATATGATCCTTCTTATTACACCATGTAACCTTACAATCTCGTGGAAAAAAACTCTAGCTATGTCTCATGCCTGATACGTCGTACGTACATGAATAAAATGTGTACTCTTCATCAGAGTGTCAACTACCATGAAAATTGAGTCATGTCGCCTTTCCGTTAGTGAAAATCCAACTATAAAGTCCATCAGAATAACCTCCCATTTCAATTCTGGAATAACGTGTGGTTGTAGTAATCCTGCCGAATGTCTATGTTCGGCTTTCACTTGTTGACATTCTAGACATCTCACCACGTAACTAACTATGTATGATTTCATTCCTTTCCAGAATAATAAAGGCTTAAGGTATGCCTTCATCTTCGTGACTCCCAGATGAGCCATGTACACTGCTCTATGAGCTTCGCTTAAGATCAAATTTCTCAATTCATCGTTAAGCAGTACACAAATCCTTCAATTAAATCTCAACAATCCATCGTTGTCTAAATAATAGCCTTCAAATTTCGGTACCATCATGGTGTCTTGTCCAATATTTTCCTTAACCTCTTTATACCAGTCATCATTGGTTTGTATAGTTAGAATATTTTCTCGAAGATTCGTCTTAAGAGGTATTAGCGAGAATATGTGTGGTATTTGACTCAACGCATTTGCCACTGTGTTCACCGTAACTTTTATGTAAGTAATCTTGAAGTCATATTTTCTAAGTAATTTTGAGCAATGCCTTTGTTGCACGTTCAAGTCACTCTATGTAAATATATGTTGCAATCCACAATGATCTGTCTTTAACTCAAATTTTTTTCCAATCAGATAGTGTCTTCAAACTCTCAAGGCATATACAATTTCCAATAACTCCAAATCATGCGTTGCGTAGTTCTCCTCATGCTTTCTCAATTTCCTTGAAATCTAAGCGATCACTCGACCTTATTGCATCAAAACTCCTAAAACTTCCTTGGATGCATTCGTGCATACCAAGAATTCCTTGTCCATGTCGGGGAATTTCAGTATCAATGATGTCGTCAACAACTCCTTGAGCCCTTGAAATGCTTCCACACATTTCTCAGTCCATACAAACTTCATTTTTTTCTTCTGCAATTATGTGACTGGATTTGCTATCTTCGAAAAACCTTCGACGAACTGTTGGTAATATCCTTCTAAACTCATAAAGCTACATACTTCTTGTACGTTTTTCGGTGCATGCCATTCCATAATGTTAAGTTTTGAGATATTATTAGGTTTCTTTTCAATTTACTAGATAACAATAACATAGGTAGGATCATTGAGAGAAACACAATCACAAGATACACAACATTTATCCTGGGAAACCCTCATGGGGGAGAAAACCCAACAAAAAATTCCTTAATATAGATAGCC
The DNA here is from genome assembly GCA_010110895.2 of Picea sitchensis. Lineage (NCBI taxonomy): Eukaryota > Viridiplantae > Streptophyta > Pinopsida > Pinales > Pinaceae > Picea > Picea sitchensis. Next base: position 28,959 of record SNQJ01S0107523.1, read on the forward strand.
AATACAATGCCAAGACAACAAACGAAAACACTAGAGAATATCCAACACTGAGCAATACACCTCTCTCTTCCTTCTTCTCCCAACTGCAGCTCTCCAAACTTGTTCACTTGACGAGTGAGTGAGTGAGTGTGTACAAATGAGGAGTTGACCTCCTTTATTTATACTAGCTGACAGGTGTTGGAAATGTGTCTCTTCACTAGGCAGGGATGACTTGTCTTCTTAGTGGTTAAAACCACTTTAATTAGGCCTGGGGTCCGACTTCTTAATTTGCATAATACAATTAGGGCTTGACCAATCTGCAAAAGGGGATTTGGTCAATTACAATGCCCGACATGATCAATCCACAAAAGAGGATTGATCTATTTATTATTGACTCAATAATAAATAGAATACTCTATTTAGTTACAATATTTCAACACTCCCCCTTAACAAGAATGGTATTATACAACATCATCAGGAGAGAGAGAGAGAGAGAGAGAGAGAGAGAGAGAGAGAGAAACAACATCAACAACATCTGGAACATTGACTAGCATATCTATAAATAATCGTAAGTTTTTTATCATCATCAATATCATCATCCATAGCAAGGAGTTGGAATGGCATAATCATCATTTGCATCAACATAGATTAGTATAACACTAGTACATCATCATCATCAATTATAACATGAGG
>SNQJ01S0107524.1:7488-28740 GCA_010110895.2 Picea sitchensis
TCCAACCATTCGAAAGCCAACTCATCCTTCTAGAAGATTCTTTCTAGAAGGATCGAGAACTCATCCATTTTCCTTCTTTAGAAACATGTCCGCACCCTGACTTTGAGTACAGTGTGAGAAGTTCGTAGTCAAGCTGAAGGCAGCCTGCGGGAATTAAGGATTCTCGCAGGAGAGTATATATGCATCCTGCGAACTATCTTTTAAACTAAGCTTTCTAGAAACTGACAAGTGTAACCTTTCATGAAAATTTTCTTAATAAAGAGTTTGATTTTCTATTATCATGACACTATCATGACATCATCCCGATGACCAAAAATGTGGATAACAGACAGGTGGCACAATCAGATGATGACAAGTATCAAGATGAAATTGGCATTTCAGGTACGTGTAAGTCATGAATCTAAGTGACATGTGGAAGCCACTAAGACAGTTCCAAGTCATAAGTGAAGTTAGCAAGTTACGTCACTTTAGGAGTATGTACTTTGAGGGAAACCGGTTTCTAAACATCAGAAATCACCCGAAGCGTCGAAGGCCAAAGTTAACGCCTACCGTTGATCTAATTCTGGAGCGTTCTCGATTGTTGATCAAGTACAGTGGAAGAATAGTGTAAGTAGAGGTGTTAACTAATAGCAAGCGGTCACCATTGTTGTATGGCTTATTCGGTAGGTAATCGCTTCGGAGGAATTGTTACTCTAGAATTCAAGAGCCACGAATAGTCGAAGTTCCAAAGTGAGCGAGAATTGATCATCCTGCAAATAATAGATCAACCATCTAATCTACTTTAGATAAATCTGCTTCGGTGTAAAAAGGCAGGAAGTCGCAAAGGACGAAGTTCCGAAGTGCCGACAGTCATCCATCTCATCGGGAGATTAAAACGTGACCGTTGATTCTGACAAGTGATCAAGCATGTATTTAGCCTAGCACCTGGTCCCCACCTGCAGTCGTATGGAATAGATAAATAAGGGTAAATGAAGAGGTAGCACTTAAATCAATGAGCCCATGGTTTTGCGCATATGGTCATATGTAATTGGTTTGAAGGAAGCACCTCATACAAATTCAATTTGAAAGAGAGTTAACATTAGAACAATACAAAGAATTGATAAAAGATTAAATATGATCTGTTAGTGAAACAAAGAATGCAGCAGAAGCATGAGATCGATATTATGAGTCAATCCATGTCTGTGATCAAATCATGAAGACAAAAGAACTGACACACAGTCACGATTAAAAGAGAGTTAATTCATGAGCATTATGAATAAAGGATAAAAGGAAAACTGATATTATTTAATATTAATATTATCATTTAAATGAAAAGGTACAATGGTTCAAATATCAAAAGGCACAATGATTCAAATTCACACCAGTTGGAAGACTATATAAACACAAAAGAATGGTGAGAAGAAGTGTAGTTGAATTTGTTGAAGTATATATATTTATATATAATAGATTGAACAAAGGTTCATTCTATCAGGTTGGTGCATGTTTACAAGTTGGGTCTTGTATGAGGATTGGATTGCTCACATCTCAGTTGGATCTGAGATGAACAAGCTGGGACTTTTTATGAGGGTTGGATTCCTCATTTCTAAGTTGGATATGAGAACTACAAGCTGGGTCTTGTAACATAGAGTTGGGTCTCTGATAATTGTTTGAAGATTATATTCAAAGATTGATCCTATGTATTCATTCAAGTTAAATATATAAATAAAGTATTTATTCTTTTATATATATTGATTGAGAAAATGAAATAAATATTTGTTGTTCAGTTAATTTGTGAAAAGTGGAAAATTGTCCAAAGTTTTGTGACACTGATTCAACCCCCCCTCTCAGTGTCAAGTATCCATTTCAACAATTGGTATCAGAGCAAGGTTCCTTCAGCATAGTTTAAACACTGAAGGTAGATTCAGAAGAAATGGGTGGACAAATCGTTATCTCCACAAATGAAGCTCTCGTATTTGATGGAACGGATTATTTATCATGGAGGGAAAATATGAAAAGATATATGAAGTCAAGAGGATCTAGAGTTTGGGATTCGGTAGTAAGTAAGCCCTGGCACTTAACTACTTCAAAGAGCAAAACCAAAACTACAAAGGAGGCAAGGAGAAACAATATAGTAGCCTTAAAATCAATTCAGGATGGATTGTCAAACCAAGTCAAAGAAAATATGAAGCACTACAAATCTGCTAAAGAATTATGGCTCCAACTAGAAAATTGTTATCAAAATGAAATACAAGAAGAAGAGAAATCCTATCAAAGTGAGGAACAAGACTCAGACAAAAATGATTCCTGTCAGTATAAGGAAAAATACTCTAATGAAGAGGATTCCTATCAGAATATTGAACAAAACTCAGAAGAAGAGAATTCTTATCAAGATAAGGAAGAAGATAAAGAAAAGAAAAATTGCAATCAATTTGAAGAACATAATACAGAGAAATACATTTCTAATTAGAATGAAATGCGGATTTGATGCATACCCCAGTTAACAATGAAGAAGACAACCTCATCAAGGAATTGAGGAATACCTCAGTATTCACTCAAGAAAAAATATTAGNGTTATAACTACATTTGAAGTGATTAGTATGGAACCAGGAAATGGTCTATATATTGAAGTTACTAAGGATGTTCTTGATCATCTTGAGTTCACAACTATGTGCACTCTAGAAGAGTTGGAGAAACTCCAACAAAAGGATATGTTGCTACTTCAATAGTTAGATCAATCTAACCATGACAGTTTGAACGGAGAGTTCAGCTAGAAGACAAAGAAAAGAAGATCAAAAGATTGAAAACCAAAGTTACCAATCTAATAGAAGAGATGGAAGAATTGAAGACATATGAAAAAATGTTAAATGCAAAGAAGTATTTGATGAGAGGCGGAAAAATATTTCATCAATCCTAAAGACTTCGTCTTGAACAAACTAAGAAGTGGAAAGAAGCACGAAGATTGAGTTGACTAAAAAGGAAGAATTATGTAATATATTAAAGTTAGAAATAGTCAATCTCAAAGAGATGAATGAAAAGACAAATAATATTGTCAATTTCAAGAATAGATCAACTATCCTAGATAATATTTGGAAGAACCAAATGCTCCCGGTTGATGAAAAAGCTGGTCTTGGATACAATAAAAAAGACAATAGTACCAAATGGGGCACCATTTACAAACATGAGAAAGGATCATCCTTCTCAAAAGGAAAGGTGCAATTACAAAGCAATTACAAGTCATGAACTTTGTTAAGGGGAAAGCTATATAGAAGTAAAAGGAAGAAGAAATCAAAATGACAAATTTCTCAAAACAAAATAAAATCAAAATTTAAAGTACCTTCAATGGTTATTGCTTTTCTTGTCATATCTTTGGCCATAAAGCAATGGTACAGAAACTAGAGGAAGGATATACAATAAAATCCAAAAACTCAATTATATGTTAGAGATGTAATTTTGTTGGGAACACAAAAACATTGTCATACAATGAGATATTCAGCTACTTCAGCAGGTTTGGGCACAAATCCCAAACCTATCACAATTGTAAGAATACAAAAAGTCAATATTTGAATAAGTCATTCCAAACAATGACAAAACCCTAATAAAAAGTTGGAAGAGAAAGAGATGACAAAACTCAAAACACAATTAGAAAGAGAGAAGATCCAAAAGCATATCTCATAGAAAGATATGGAGAAGAAAATATGAAGGAGAAAGCAAGAAACATGTTATTACACTTGAGAATGAAAGAAATTAATAATAAAGAAAATGATGGGTGAAGGTCCAAATAAAGAATGTGAAATTATATATGAAATAAATCAAGCTCAATAAAAGGAAGTACCTATAAAGGAATATGGGAAAATATCAAATTTTGATGATGTCATAAGTTGTTAGCAAAGAAAGAAAATACAAAAGAAGTGTAAATTGGTTTTCACAAAATCAAAGGATTATGCCAAAGAGTTTTTATATTAACATATGGAACATCTTGACTATCTATAGCTTAGTGGTCAAAAGAAAAAATTATTGGTAGGGTTAGTTGAAGAATACAAGAAGAAGAAAAAAGAAAAATATAAAGGTAGCAGAGAATTTCAAGGGGTATCATTCAGCAAAGATCAGTTGATAGCAAAATTGATATTTAAATCAATTGATATAATTCCTCAATTGATATTCTAGTGAAATATCAAAGGCATTATAAAAGCAAATCAAAATGATCAATAAGATTCATACTCTTATTCTATTTAACAAAGGAAAGTCAATAAAAACTTCGGGAAATTAGTGTTGGTGTATGATTAATAAAGTAATTAGATTAAGTTTGAAAGACTTGATCACTACAAATGGGTATCACTACAAAATTGGTATCAAAGAGAGACTACTTATTTGAACCTGATAATCCCAATAAAGTGAAGGATAAGAAGTTAGTAAATTAGGGAGAGACCTTTTCAGGAAGATTTACCCTTTTAGAAACAAAAGGGGGAGAGTAGTCAGAAGCAGTGAGAGAGCATATTGACAGGGGGTTCATTCATTTATGGTAGGCAGATCATGAATGTAGGTGGATTTACCCAAGCTCATATTTTTGGTCAACAAAATGCAAAAAAAGTTGATCATGGGGAGCAACCCTTGCCATTGATATCAAAGGGGGAGAATAATTTCATAAGAGAGAAGCATCATCACGGGGGGAGTTTGTGTATGAAGTTAGTGTGTTTCCCTCAATGACAAAGGGGAGATTGTTGGACATATTGTCATTGATGTGGTATAATGATATCCAACAATCATTATTAGTTTTTATGATGGAAACATGAATCAATCATGATAAGTTGTTATGATAGCAACATGAATCAGTCATGAACAAAGTTATGCAGTTGGCATTAGTGTCAAGATGGCCAATAAGGTTTATCCATGGTTAATGAAAGATTAATTTGGAAAAATTATACAACAAAGGAGCAAAGGGTTAATCTCGGGGAGGAGAAAAGTATACTAAGATTATTGAAGAACATCCTTGCCAAAATTTGGAAGCAATTCATGATTATTGTTGATCGTGGGATCAACAATGTTCCTATGATCAAAGCTCAAAGGCCTTGATCTTGAAGCGATGATCGGGATCGAAATCCCCATAAGACAAACCAGGACCATTGGATACACAAGCACCAGTCGATTATTAGAGATGGATTAAGGAGAATCAAAGGAGAATTAAACAATGTGTTATTCCCAATCCATGAATGGTAAGATGATGGATCTCCTTCGACTCAAGATCGACCCGAATATGATTGATCCACAAGCGATCGGATTAAGTAGTGATCATTTGGATTAATGAAGCACCGGATCAATGGCAGGGATCAATTGTGGAGCATGGGAGACAAATTAAACTACTGCATGAAAGTTATGGTTCTGTAATCCACGTTGACCATTGGATCAAGTTAAGTGGAAGATAGGATAAGAAGGCGAGGGACCTTCGATCTATTGAGGAGCATCTTGAGTAGCGTTAATGGTCAACTTTAGTGACCATTTTAGGAGAATTGAAAAAGTAAATCACCCAAAGGCTGAAGTACTGAAGCAAATGTGAATCGTCCGATATGAAGAACACTTTGGAGATATCAGGAATTTGTCGGATCATGTTAAGTCGGAAGAATGGTAAAGCCACAAATGTCAGAAATAAATATAGGATTGTCGTCGAGAAACACTTCAGAGATATATTATTAATCATCGGATCGAGGAAGGTAGAAGGATGGGATAGCGTAAGACTAAGACCAAGAATAGTTGAATTCAGGCATCATTGCATCATGTTAATCTATTTCGAGGGTTAGGAGCACTCATTGGATGAAGTCAAGTTACTGGAGGTTTACTCGCCGAGGGGAATATCACTGGGAGAATTGGGAAGTGGGTAAAAGAGAATAATCCAAAGTCCCGAAAGCTAAAATTCCGAAGTCACTCTCAGCCATGTCGATCTGAGGTCTGTTCGGAGTTAGGACTGGATTAGATCGGGGAGGAGGATATGTGTTCTTGACATGAGATCATGTCAGTAGTCCACGTCAGCAAGGAGACATGTCACAATAATATGATGACAAGTGTGAAGATGAAATTGGAATTTCAGATACGTGTAAGTCGCGAATCTAAGTGACACATGGAAACCAATCGGTCAGTTCCAAGTCATAAGTGGCCGTTAACCAAGGATTCACGATCACTGGAAGTATATGCCGGAAACCGGTTCTAAACATCAATCACCAAAGCATTGAAGGTTGAAGTTAACACCTACAGATTGTTGATCTAATTAGAACATTCTGCAACCATTGATCAAGTACGATTGGAAGGATAGTGTAGAAGTAGAGGTGTTAGCAAACCCGACAAGCGATCTGCTTATTGTATGACTTATTCAATAGGTAATCGTTTCGAAGGAATTGTTACTCGAGTGAGAACCCGCGAATAGCGAAGTTCAAAGTGAATGAGAATGTCGTTCATATTGAAAATAATAGATCAACCATCGATCTACTTTGGAATGCTGCTTGATATATTTGCAATGGCCGAGTCGCGAGACGAAGTTAAAGAAATGCGACAGATCCATCTCATTAGACGATTAAAACGGAAAAGCTAATGGATTACGACAGGTGATCAAGCCTTATTTAGCCCTATTTGGTCACCACTTGCGGTCGTATAGAATAGATAAATAAGGGTAAATGAAGAGGCAACTCTTAAATCAATGAGCCCATGGTTTTGTAAATGGTCATTTGAATATTGTGTTTAAGGAAGCGCCTCATACAAATTCAATTTGAAAGAGAGATAACACTAGAACAATACAGAGAATTGATAAAGATCAAATATGATCTGTTAGTGAAACATGGAATCTTGTGAAACATGAGAGCGATATAATGAGTCGATCCATGTACGTGATCAACTCATGAAGACAAAAAGAAGCTGAAGCAGAACGATTAAAGAGTTAATTCCTTGGAGCATTATGAATAAAGGATAAAAGGAAAAATTATATTATTTAAGATTAATATTATCATTTTAAATGAAAGGTACAATGGTTCAAAATATCAAAAGACACAGTGATTCAAATTCACACTGGTTGGAAGACTATATAGGAAAGAAAGAACGATGAAGAAGCGTGAACGTTGGAAGTATATATATTTATATATATATAATGGATTGAATGAAGGTTCATTCTATCGGTTTGGTGCCTGTTTACAAGTTGGGTCTTATACTTGAGATTTGGATTCCTCACATCTCGGTTGGATCTGAGATAAACAAGCTAGGACTTGTTATGAAAGTTGGATTCCTCATTTCTCGGTTGGATCCGAGAACTACAAGTGGAACTGTAGCGAGAGAGAGTTGGGTCTCTCATAATTGTACGAAGATGATATTCAAAGATTGATCTTATGTATTCATTCAAGTTAAATATATAAATAAAGTATTTATTCTTTATATATATTGATTGAAAATGAAATAAATATTTGTTGTTGAGTTAATTTGTGAAAAGTGGAAAATTGTCCAAAGTTTTGTGACATTGATTCACCCCCGCCCCCTCTCTCAATGTCAAGTATCCATTTCAACTTTACATTGAAAGGGATGCAAGGGTGATTCATAGTTGGTCATTAGGTTTAGAAAACTTTGGTTGTAGTTGTCGATCTTAGAGACATGTTCTTACAAGTTGTCGATCATAGAAGCTTTTTCTTGTAGGTTGTATATGGAAATTATAGCTTCTACCCAATAGGGTGATCTCGATTATGCATGGTCATGTTTTTAGTGGCCACCATTGGACCCTTGGTCCCACTAGAAGGGTTAGTTGAGAGCTATACCAATGCAATCAATGTCCCTGAGTATTTTGAGATAGCTCTCCCACAATGGTTCGAGTTGGTGCTAGACTCCTTAGCTGAGTATTACTATAATGATAGAATTCTCAAATTGCTTATATTCCAAGTTATGTAGGAAATCCATATCCTGTGTTACATAGGCTAGGGTTTGTAAGGACCAAAGAGAAGAGGAGTTTCAAGAACTATAACTATCTAGTATACTTGATGGTTTTCAATAATAGTACTCGGTTAGTATTTCATGACGCCAACTAAGGAGGATAGATTGTACCCATATTTGTACCACCTAACTCACTCATATGTGAGAGTGATCTCCCTAAGTGTTTTTCTCAGTGTATTGTAACATCAAAGCGGCCGAATAGGTCTAGCTAAGGAGTGGTTTAGTGATGCCTATTGGGCTCCTAATATACCCAAGGTATGTGGAAGATCAAATTTGTATACAATTTTTCTCTAATGCAGTACTCTTGGCCATGTACCAACACAAGTGTACAAGGGCATCAAACCATGACTTTTCTTGTATTCCCTTGTGTGTATGCTTCCCAACTATAGTTGTATTCATTAGATGATAGATTGTTGTGCTTAAAGATGTTGGAACACATCTCTAGCCTTAAACAAATTCTCTAAAAATTATGAGTGTGATAGCATAAAGAGATATTATACCATATAATGTACAATAAAAAAACAAAATTGTGTGAAGGTGTGGGAAGAAATATAAATTATAGAAAGTAAAATAGGAGAAACAACAGTATGTGGACTTTGCAAAATATGGCTTAGGTATATTGATAATCAAGGAAGAGACAATGTTCATTATCCTCTTCAAGGGCGCAACCTCCAAGTGAGCAGAGCTCGAATCTCAATGATAATACTTGACAAAACATTACATATATTTCTACTTCTAGTGGTTTCTCACTAGCCGAAATACAACTACTTGCGGTACAATCATTAATGAGTACCAACCAGCTAGTGGGTCTTATTTACTAAAATTGACCCTTATACATTGAGTAACCACACAACAAATACCTAATGGGCCTTATTCAAAAGATGGCCCTCATGCATCAATTGTGAACTCTAAGTACCCCAATGTGTAGGGTGGTTAGGATGGGGCCCTAACAAATGTTGTTTAAAGTACAAGCTCATGAAAATTAAATGAATACACAAGCTCATAATTAATCCAAGTGAGTTGAAGACACTGAATTCCTTGTTTTCATAAAATAAACAATGTCTCGTAGCATTTTTCTTTTACTAACTTCCAAAAATCTACGAAGATAACTTGTGTTCTATGAAAAAAAGGAATTTGAACTAAATATAAGCATTATTTTGTAATTGGGATGAAGCAAAACAACTTCAATAATTTTGACTTCTAGGCAAGGATTCAATGCCAAGATCTTTGTTATCAAACTAGTATTACAAAGTCATGGGAAGCATTTAAATTGGGATGCATAATCAATTTGGATCTACAAACAACTTCAACATATTTTTCAAGCTTCAAAACACACAACTAGTACTTGGAAGAGAATGGATTCATGCTCAAACTTTCAATTTCTAATGTGAATGCAAATACCAAGACCAACAAGGAAGATTTCCTTTTGGGAATTTTAATTGCATGAGAAGAAATTTGCAATACAATACTCATAATTAATTTGAACCACAATTTTCTAGCATATCAACATACAAGAGTAGAAGTCTTATGTGCATGTTATATATCAAGAGGGAAGTTAATACACTTTGATAAATGAACAGTCAAAACTGGATCCAACCAAGGAACCCACAACTTTATGAGATGTGCACCATAAATATATGATAGGTAATATATGAAAAGGCTTCAACATTTCACAACTATCCTAATGAAGCATATGGAAAACAAAACTTGAGAGCTTGGGTGACAATGATGATATTCAACTCAAAGTTTCCATGTAGCTAGTGCAAAAGATTAATTGATATTTTTACCAAGGCTATAAGACTCTTGGGAAAAGGGTAGAGAACAAGAATCTACTAAACTGAAAACAAACTAGACTTAAAAAATTCATAGTGAAACTATGAGGCATGAAGTTTTAAACCCCTTTTTCCATAACCAAATTCAAAGAGTAGAAAGAGTTTCACAACATACCTCCCAAAATCACCAAAATCCTACCAAGATGAGCTTCCAATAGGCTACTCCCCACAAATTGCTTCATCCACATATAAAAGGAAACATAAGTGAAGCTTGATACTTCCACCTTCAAGGAAAATATGTTGGCACCCAAGGTTTTGAGGAAGTTACACATGCGCACCACAAATCAATATTGTGCATGCCCATGAAGATACATTATGCGGTGACAAGAAGGATTAACAACAATGCTAGCTAAAAGAATACCACACGCGCCAACCCAATTTTGCATTGTGCATAAGGAATCAAGAAGAACATTGCATGCAAACCAAATATGAACATATCTTCGAGAATATTTTGTAAACTGATTCATAACAACTGAGCGATCATGGGCAGGGATATTATGGATGAGTTGGCAAGTTAGTTAGGACTTCAGGAATATTTGGGATGCATGCATGCAGATAGGTAAAGCATGTGGGAATTTTTTTCACTTAAGAGAGTGGAGTAGAGTAGTGGGAAAATAGAAGTTCAATAATTGTAGCGAGGAGAGTCATTTAGAACGTGAGAGAGTTCCACATCTAGTTTTGCCTAAGTGTTGCGTGAGTCTTTAATAGAGAAGAAAGCCATGTAGGAATGAAGGAAAGAGTCTAGAGCACATGACATAGATCTCTATTATGATTGTTGGCCTTGAGTTGCCGTGATGCATAATACGGTCTATTATGAATTTTAATGTATTTGAATGTATTTAAAATGAATGAATGAAATATGAAGTCCTTTCTCTCTACAATCTCATGTGTATTATGGTTTGAATGTATATCTAATTTGCTTTCCGGTGCACATCACTTTGTTACTTAGTTATGAATGAATGAATGAATGTATTTATACCCAGTAGGGTTTTATTAGTATGAATTGTCCCTTCACATCCGACATAAGACTAATGGTCTCTATGATTCTCATGGTGTCCCGTGTGATACCTTCTTTGGTCTTCAATTAAAGATTGAATATGTTGGCGCTTGGGTTTTGTTGGTAAAGCTTGATGAACCCCGGGTCTTTAAATCCCTAGCGAGAGGAAGAGTTCAGAGCCAACAAATGGTTAGTTGTGCACATGCCACCACTTCCTCAAAACCTTGAGTGCCAACAAAATATAAATGCATTCTCAAAAAATTAGCCAACTACATTTCTCATATCGCCATCAACATAGCGTGAACTCGCACACATGCGTTCGTTCAACAGGACAACAATGTTTTGCGACATGAGAAATCAAATGAACCAAAACCCTAAGTTTTTTTTACTTCAATAATCTCAAATAAAATCTTACCATGAAATCAATCAAAAAGTGGAGATTGTTGTACAATATTGTCATTACCCTTAATTGGGGCATATTAGATTAGTAATGTTATTTTTATTTGTAATGGAAACTTTAGGCCATTGGTTGTAATTTAGATTAGTAATGTTATTTTATTTATAGCCGACTTTTGGGCCATTAAACCTCTAGTCTCCTATATATACCAAGGAGTTACATTTTCATTTCTGAATCATCTTGAGGACTTGAACATTTGGGTGGGGTAAGGAGGTTGCCCCTCGAGAGGCTTATTATCTAAATTTATCTCTTTTCCAAAGGCGTTGAGTACTTTTTCCTAAGGTTTTTTCTATTTTATATTGATGTTTGGTTCTTAACATATGGTGTAGAGCTCTCAAGGTCTTGGGGTTTCGCTACTACATCTAAAGACAGAGTGATTTTTAAGCTATAACATTTTTTTTTTAGAAGGAACGACTTGGAGGTATTTAGAAGACATATCAAGGTACGTTGGGTTAAAAAATTCAGCTCCACGAGGCCTTATACTTTCGAGATACATTTTGGCCTGAATCCGGGTTTTGGAATCATCACGAAATGAGTCATTGTGGAATTTTCGCTATAAAAAAGTTTTAAAGCCCGTTTCAGACCCTGAACCCGGAGGCCATTTACAAAATTAGTAATTGTAGGCGTGGTAAATATTTCAGCTTCTTTGTCATCTTAATTTGTAGATACACCATGTAAGATAGGGCATTTAACTAGTCTATTGACTAGTCTCAAGAAGGTGTTCAAGTAAAACAATCATAAATTCTTCCTAGAGTATCCAAATTGTGGAATTTGGTTGAATTGGATCATGGGCCGACTGTAGTATTTTGGGTACGATTTTTAGAATTCCTATATCAATTATTTTCAATGCAGGGCATACTATACAAGTGAGATCTCACAGGAAAGGGCCAAAAATCAACAAGTTGTGGGGAAGTTAAGAGTAAATTCCGGTTAACATCCAATTTTATCGGACCTGTGGCATTCTGGAAGACATATCGAGAGAAATACATAGAAAGTTCATACCGGAGAATTTTGAAACTTGGAATCTGATAGAAGAAATATTGTCTAGCGAACCACCTCAAATTAAGGTTCAAAAGTGATACTTCGTGGCATGCCACCCACAAAGGGGACTTCTACACCAAATAAGCCTCAATCCTACTTGGACTCTTGATGAGGTGAAAGAAATGCGTAGGGACATAAATGAACTTCACAAAATAGGGTGGATTCAATGGGAAGCTAAGTTGATGGATTCAATGGAGCTAAGTTGGATACTAAGATGGATTCAATGGAAGCTAAGTTGGATACTAAGATAGATGGTTTAAAGAGGAGATCATGGAAGTATTGAAAAATTTTTGCTTGAAGACACGAGGTGAAAAGAAATGATACATCCGCTTGAGGAAATTCATGATGTGGACACAAGGAAGGTGAATCAAGAATGGAGAGAAGCACCAACTTTGGTTTGAAGACCAACCATGTTCCTAAAAATTGACATGAGGAAGTTTGATAGCAGGACCCAGTCCACATGGATACTTGGATGGAGCAATTCTTTGATCTCCATAATGTATACACAAAAGGTGTGAATTGCTTCTTTATATTTAAGAACCTAATCAATTTGTTTGTTATCAATGGCTTTGTTCATGAATGCTGTGCTTGGAAAATATTCACGGAAGAAATGATATCACACTATGAGGATACAAGGAGCAATACCTTCTTTAGCTAATTGATAAATCTCAAGCAAAGGGTTGGAGTTACCGAGCACATTGAGAACTTCCAAAAGATTGAATATAAAGGTGCTTAGATATTCGAGGATGAGCACTTGTTTGTTGTATTCATAGGAACTTTTAAAGGATAACATTCAACGTAGAGGTTAGCCTTTGGGAACCGAAATCATTAGAGAATGCATTTAAAGGTGGCAAAGAAATGTTGAAAGTAAAAATATAGCTATGGCTACTAGGAGGACCCTAACATCTATAGAGAACAATGCTCCTTCTCCTAAAACACCTCCATCTACAAGGGTTGACATCTCAACAATTGGAGGAAAAGAAAAGCAAAAGGTTTATGCTTTAATTGCATGGGCTGACAAGAAATGCAGTGGGGACATAGGAGTGTGGTGAGAAGAAATTATTCTACATAGATTGTGAAGAGGGAAAGAAGAACAATAACAGAACCATCTCAAGATGAAAGCATTGAAATAATTTAGATACGAAGAGTTGACTCCCACAATATGGGTACAATGCATTGTTTGGAATTAGCACTCCCTCAAACCCTCAAGATCGAAGGGATACATCAAAAGAAAAGGTAATAGTCTAATTGATTACAGGCCGTTACTCATAATTTCATTCACCATAGAATTAGCCAAAGGGAATTCAATTGCTTTGTATATCCATTTGAGTTTCAAGTAATGATTGCGGATGGAGGAACTATCAATTGCTTTCCAGGTAAAATGCAATAAGATGATCTTACTATGGGGGAATATGTAATGAATAGTCCAATGATTGCTATACCCATGGGTGGGTGTAGATGTTGTACTAGAATCCAATGGATTTACAATCATTGGGAACAATGGCTTTAATTTTCAAGAAGAACTTTTTCATGAAATTTTTATTGGAAGGAAAAGAGATTGAGATAAGAGGTATCTGAGGCTTAGATAAAGATTGATAAGCTAGCATGACAAAATTATTGAAAGGGGCATCAAGGCATTGTGCACAACTATGCTCACTAGATGTTCAAACATCTAAGACATCTATTCCTCAAGATCTCAAAGGATCATTGATAAAGCATTCCAAAGTATTTGAAGATATTCCCAAAGGTCTCCACCCACTCGAAATCATGATCCTTGAAATTCACCTAATTCACGAAGTGTTCCTCCTGACATCATGATTTACATATACCCTTATGCCCAAAGAGTGAAATTAGTGCATGGTTGAAGAAATTTTAAGAAATTTTGGCATTATTAGACCTAGCCAAAGTTCTTACTCTGCACCGATTGGTAATGGTATTCAAGAAAAGATAACTCATGGCGTATGTCAAGTTATAGAGGCTCCAACAAGATCACTATTAAAGAGATAAGTTTTCCCATTTCAGTGATTGATGAATTGTTAGATGAACTACATGGAGCAATCTATTTCACAAAATTGGATCTTAAGTTGAGGGGTATCAATGGGATGGAATGAAGGAAGAAGATATCCCAAAACAATTACGAACTCATGAGCGCCATTATGAATTTTTGGTCATGCCTTTTGGCCTTACAAATGCACCTTCCACATTCCAAGGGTTGATGAATTCCATTTCAAGCCCTAGCCGAAAATTTGTGTTAGTATTTTTGATGATATACTAATCTGCAAATCTTGGGAAGATCATGTGCAACATGTTGACAAGGTGCTACAACTAAAGGGCAACAACTATATGCTAAACCATCCAAAATGTTTCTGAATTAAAAGGTGAAGTATTATTTGGGTCATATTGTATCTCATGAAGGTGTCAAGGTAGACCCTAACAAGATTAAGGCCATGATGAATTTGGGCGATTCTAAAACATTGAATAATTTTAGAGGAGTTTTGGGTTTGATTGGTTACTACTGCAAGTTTGTTGGAACTATGGAAGAATAGCAGGCACCTTTATGACACTAACTAAGAAGGATGCATTTTCATGGACTCCAGAATGACTAAAGCTTTTGAACAACAGAGGTGATGTGTCTGACTCACAATCTTGACCACTCAGGACTTCTAAAAACTAACTATTGTGGAATGTGATGCCTCGGGAAATGGAATTGGTCTTTGTCCCTAATGCAGAAGAGGCCCACGGCTTTTGAAAGTTGACCACTCAAGGAAGGGACTTACACAAACCCATTTATGAGGAAAGGAAATGATGTATTACTACATACATTGGAGAAAAGTAAAGCGTCCCGCGCCTGTCGGTAGGCACTTCAAGGTCAAAATAGATCATGATAGTCTTGATAGCTATAGGAGAACAAAGGTATCTTGATCAACAAAAATGGGTAACCAAGATATTGGAATATGATTTTGAAATCATCGCATAAAGGGAAGCAAAATGTTGTGGCGGATGCCTCCTCAAAAGGATGAAGATGTTGAGGCCTTTCTTTGTGCTATCTCGATCATCCAACCGTTGGACTAATAGAAGCAAAGGGATGAATGGAAAAATGATGAAAAGTGTGGACTCTCATTCAAAGGTTCTTTGAGGATTCCGATTACATCGGATACATTTACATGGAAAAGTAATTCACTATGGTACAAAGATAAACATATTTGTAAGAACTCCCAACTCAAACAAAGGTACTATTGGAATTACACACCTCTCTCGTAGGAGGTGCACTCGGGATTTTTGAAAACACACCATAGAGTCAAGAAGGATTTTTTTGGGATGGCCTTAAAACCAATGTTCAAAGGTTTGGTGGTAGAATGTGTGGTTTGCCAACAAAATAAGGTGGAAACAATTAAGACCTGGGTCTTTTACAACCATTATCCATCCCAAGTCGGTGGCTTGTGGAGGTTTCCATGGATTTCATCAGGGTTACCAAAGTCTGAAGGAAAAATTGTCATCATGGTGATTGTTGATAGAATGACCAAGAGTATGCACACTTTTGTGCACTCTCTCGGCCTTCAAAGCTGAATGCGGTTACCATAGCATTCCTTGGAAACCGATTCGCAAAGCTACATGGCGACCCAAAGATTATTGTAAGTGGCGAGAGATCCTTATTCATTGGACATTTTGGACAAAATTATTTTTCTTGTTTGGAATTTTCGATTGGCTCATAGCTCATCTCTCTGTCCTCAATGCGATGGACAAGCGAGATAGAGTGAACTGTCTCAGGAAGGCTACCTTTGTTGTTTTGTCTCGATAAACAAATATGATAAGTTCAAATGGTTACCCTTGGCGGAATGGTGGTATAACACTTCCTTTCACCTTGCAATAAAAATGACACCATTTATGGCACTTTATGGATACCACCTCAACTTCCATCTTCTTCTCTAAAGAAAATCTAAGGTTCAAGCGATTGGAAGATCACATCGAGAATCAACAACAAATTCTGAAAATATTAAAGGACAAGCGACCGCCCAGCGCGAATCGCATGGGAAACAACAAGCGGTCAACATCGTGAGAGAAGAAGTTTTGAAGTAAGGGAGTTAGGTATTTTTAAGACTACAACCATACAAGCAGATGTCCCTCAAAGCAAGCCAAGAAGGATAATAAATTATCACCAAAGTACTATGACATATAAGGTGTTGCAAGATTTTGTACCTATGGCATACAAATTGGAGCTGCCTCCATTTTCACGAGTACACCAGTTTTCCATGTTTCATGCTTAAAAGAAGGTTACTTGAAATGACAAGATCTGAGTTCAAACTATATTGCGAGAACTTGGCGAGGAAGGAAAAATCATATTGGAGCACGAAGCCATCACGCAATTAGCCAACTGAGAAATAGATCCATTTAATAGTATAGCCAACTGAGAAATAGATCCATTTCAGAGTATCTCATTAAATGGAGGAAACTACCGGCTGAAGATTCCACTTGGGAAGATGAGTCTTTTATACAGAAGCATCCAGAGTTACTCAAGCGTTGCGGACAACACTTGTTTCTTTAAATAGAAACAACCTTCAATAAAAACAATTTGTTTCTTTAAATAGAAACAACCTTCAATAAATCCCAAGGAGATCACTACAATGAATGAAAAGTATGATGAAACAACAAACTATCCATTCAAACCAAAGTCTAAAAAGAAATAATAACATTCCATAACCAAGCAGGGTAAATAACAAGATCATTTCACTTAACAAACCTTCACAACAAAGAGCATATCAGTTTAAATAATAAACATAATAATATCAAGTGTTGTGGTGGGCAATAGATCAACCATTCATAACAAAAGTAAGAAGCAAAGGTATCGTAAATATGCCATTGAAAGACTGATTTTCTGACGAGTGAACACATCATGAACGAAAATCTTGTAGTAAGAATATAATGTACAATGACAACAATGCCAATTTCGAAAAAACGCTTCTTTGTCATTTTTGCTTAGGCTTATGTCATTGCAATATGCAATATTATCATAATGATGAAACATAGTCATTGTGAGTAAGGATAATACAATATGAATAATATGATTTATAAAAAATAGAATTTATAATTTATTAACAAACATTAATTTTAAATTTAAATTTATATAAAATATTAAAAGAAACCAAAAGAAATTATATTTTATTTATTTAAAATATCAAAGTTAAAATTAAAAAATAAATTAAAATGAAAATTTCTAATATTTAAAAATAAAAATTAATGTTGAAAACTTTATTGTGATATTTTTTCACTAATTTTTATATTATATTATCAAATTTTTATTTTGTGTTTTGATTTATAAATATAAATATTACACATCTCACTTATATTATGTTATGATTTTTCAAATATTACAATAAAACAATTTATGCCACATGTCATATTAACATTAAATACAAACATTACATATCAAACCCTGTATACTAGGTTGTAGAATTGATATAGAATGAAACAATATTCAAACATTACATATCAAACCCTGTATACTAGGTTGTAGAATTGATATAGAATGAAACAATATAGTTGTTGAACAATAGTATAAGTTAATAATGTGATATATTTTACATAGAATGGTCTTCTTATTAAAAAAAAAAAAGTTAAATATTTTATGATTTTGAATTTTGCAATCCTAAGTAATGCCATCATTCTAAAATGATTTTGGTTAGATTTCAAACAAAAATGCTAGTTTTCTTTTCGTTATTTTAAGTGGTAGGAAAAACTCAAATTCGTAAAATGTTTAGATTGCTGCTTCACTTATGTAGGTATATAGAATAGTGATGTCATGTTTAGTCGTGTACCCCTTTTTTTAAGTATATATTATACTTAACTACTTAATCATTAATTAAGTTATACTATTTGCTATCCTTTAATCATTAATTGAGTTATACTATTTAAGTTATCATTTGAATTCCTCTCAATTTATTTGGATAACATCCCCAATGTTGATGCAGGTGGATATTGGTGGCCACCCACCTATTTCAAATGGCTCCTCTTGTCTGTTTTTAGTTCAGCACGTTCTTCTGTACTTCATTGTAATTGTGGGTTCTACACTTTTGGGGTTGTTTGAAGCCCTACACATCTTCCAGGTGGATATTGATGGCCTCTCACCTAATCCAACTGGATTATTTTGTATGTTTTCATGTCAGCACATCTTGTTGTACTTCCAGGGATGTTTTGGAGCCCTAAACAATGTTTTTTTAGCTCACCACATTTAAACTATAGATGGAGTCACATTTTTATGACGAAATGTGTAGCTCTCTGAAATATCTTTCCAACAGGCTATCATGCGCCTAAAATGGAGGTCGTATGCAAAAGTTACGACCCCGAGAAGTTGAGGTACCAACTGACCCATAGGGGCCCACATGACTTTTGGCGTCTCACCTTCTAGGGTTAGGTTTTTGGATGTCTTGGGTTTTGGTATTCATGAGTAATATCAAAAAGGCCTTTGGACCCTCATTGTAATCATTATGCTCAGACATATGCGTGTATCAGCCACATCTCTTCTAAGAGATAGCTACCACCATTCGAGCAAGTGTTTTAGTTCTGTAGTTTTATAGTTTCAGCCTATTTCATTTATTCAATAGAAGATAATGTTCACTGGATATTCGTGTTGTTCTTCATATCTTTGTGTTTATTGTATTCAATCAGTTAATCAGTTCGTTCCACTCCTAAATCTGGATCAGTGGTATCAGAGAGGTCTGCTCTTCATTTATTTTTCTTTGTGCATGTCCCCGACAAGATCTGGGTACAAGAAGTTGGGACTCGAACCAATCAAGCCATTGCAATATCGGTTGCATCGAGCCCTACAACAACCCATGGGAGACGAACAGAAAGATGATGGAGTAGGAGATCCTTTTAAAATGTTGCTTGAGGAAGCCCTTGCACGACAAAGGAACAAAGTGATGGACAACTTTGCGCAGATCCTTCAGCGGCTACCCACAAGAGAAGCATCTTCATCAAGCGGCCATGCAACCCCATTCAAGGTACAAGTAAATTTTGATATTCCATTATTTGAAGGACGAATAGATGCGGATGTTGTAGATAAATGGTCGAATCTTCTCGACGAGTATTTTTCAATCCACAATTTTCCCGATAGGGAAAATATTACTTTTGCACTCCTCAAGGTTGTCCCCCATGTTAAGGACTGGTGGGACACTTACTCTAAGAAAAGGGCCATAGAGGAATTTTCAATATTTGTGGTATCCCCTACATGGGATTCCTTCTGGGATGCCATTAAAGAACAATACTAACATATTGAAAGCTACGAGGACCAATACACCAGATGGACCACCCTGCATCAAGAAAGGGACAAGACAGTACCAGATTTCACGAATATTTTCCATACCCTGCGCACCAAATTGGGTATCAAAGACTTTGCATGACATCTGGTACTCAAATACTGTGGTTGTTTGCATAGATACATCCAAAAAGAAATGGATTTTTTTGACATCACCTCATTGTGTACGACTTATAGATACACTGTCAAGATCGAGCAGAAATTTAAGCAGAAGAGGCTAGAGTTTGGATCTGCAAACTCCTCACAGTCAAAGCAGGGAAAAGATGGCCCCAACCCACACAGTAAGGGACAGAGTAGTGATGGTCACTCTCAGGACAACCAGTCCAAGCCGTAGCACAAGAAGGGAAATGAGAAGACAAAGGAGGACACGTGAAAATGGTGTGAGTACCATAAAAGCCTTTGGCACAACACTGAAGAATGTCGCTCCAAGCAATCACTCATGGTCGAGCTGAAGGCTTCCGAGTCAAAAGTTGATTCTGATTCTGAATCAAATCCTGAAGGAGGGAAGCTGCTATTGGATAAATCCGTAGGTGCGGACACTAATCGATCTCCCTAGATCCACCTGGATCTAGAAAAAAGCAAGACAGAACATGACTCTTTCCCTAGATTTTGACCATTGAATTAAATAGGAGGCAAGAACAAATAACATACCTTATTATCGCTTCCTATGGTCTTTGTTGCTCCCGCTTTGCTCCAGTGCTCTCGTGCAGTCAAGACCAAGACAACACAAACCAACCAAAGTGAAGAAAGCACAATCTATTCAATGGTCAATCTATGTATATGATCAAGGAATTATACAATAAAGTGAAAATAGCTTTATGGGAAAGAATCATATTACTGTATCATATTAAATGTGAAAGAGAGATTACAACCATGGCCTTGATGTCGTAAGGTCCCTTCCAACTGTCCTTCATTCCTCACACACTTCTTGCTCCAAGGATTTTGAAACCATAGATCTGATAGCTATTCACAATCTATCTTGACAAAGCAAATCTTAAAGCCATTCCAACCAAGCTGATAATTCCAAGCCAATCAAGAACAAGATCAAGAACCAACAAAGCTCATTTTCTCCATGAGAACTCCTCTCCTTTTATAAGTTGAAGAGGATAAGGTGAGGAGGTTAGGATGATCCCACTAAATCATGAAAGCGAGTAAGATCCAAACCATTCGGATGCCACCTCACCATAGAAGTTTCTCCTTCTATAAGATTCGAGAAAACGCTCATTTTTCCCACGTGTAGGCATTCTCGCACCCTAGCTATAGAGAAAATTGTGAACACCTCGCACCCTAGCTATATTGCAACATGCGAGAATGGGTCATTCTTGCACCCTGCCTATATAGCAACCTGCGACCTTCCCTTTTTATAAGGTTTTTACATAGGAAAAGCAACTTCTTTTCTCAGGAGAAGTTCTTCTCCCTTCTCTATTTAGGAACTCATGTCACTGACCCCTCTGAAGGAAACAGATAGGTTTACATCATTAAAGATCATAGGGATGACGAAAATAATGTGTAACAGAGAGCCCCCCAAAGTATGAATTTAGAACAGAGTGATAGCTGAAATACTTTGTCGATTGTGTGTAGGGAACAAGGAACAGTCGATCGGAAACCTGCCAACAAACAAGGAAATACAGTACAATAATATATCATCACTGAGGTAGGCATTCCCATACTCATAATACAA